>JAFLRI010000014.1:0-65766 GCA_022817945.1 Nakazawaea ishiwadae | reverse complement strand
CTGGATATCTTTGACATTGGTAGAACTTAAAGTGTAATTGTGACATAGAAAAGGAGCCATTTTTTGGTGATTTTTCCTATGTTTTTTGCGAAAGGTGGTCTTTTTTTTTTTCAGACAGCCCCTTTTTTTCTTAAGTATGGTGAAAGTTGATTGTGCTAGGAAAAAATGAAATCCTTAACTATGGGAAGTGAGCTTAAGTATGGGAAAGTGGGATAATGGGATTGGTGATGAAAGATACATGGAAGACTTGTTGAAGTTGATGATGGAAATGGAAAGATATTGATATGGGATTCATTTGAGCCATTTTGGAAGGTCTGGTGATAAGTAGATCATGTGGTATCAGAAGCAAATGAGGTGAAAAATAGTGAAAATGACATCTTGTCAAGGTGATGATTGAGATATTGAAGGTATCGGGATGGATCCAAACGCCTGAGAAAAAGCATAATCAGGGCATCATTTTGACCCATTTTTCATCTTCTAGTCATAAGTGGATTGTTGTTCACAACAAATAATAGTTTTCATCATTTTTTCGTAAATTGCTCAGAAATTTCTATTTTTCGTGACAGCTTCCCTAGTACAGCTATGGAAGTGATTCCAAAAATCTCCGATACAGCATAATCAGGGCTTCATTTTGACCCATTTTTCATCTTCTATTCATAAGTGGATTGTTGCTAAAATTATAGACAAACTTTCATTATTTATTCGTAAATTGCTCAGGAAAATTTTATTTTGTGCAAAAAACTGGATTTTTTGTAAAATTGTTCAAAAAAACTTTGAACCGACACAGCGATGGCACTATTGAAGGTATCAAGATGAATCTAAAAGTCTGAACAATAGCACAATCAGGGCGTCATTTTGACCCATTTTTCATATTCTAGCCATAAGTCTATTGTTGCACTGATAAAAAGTCCATCGAAATTTCTTCAATTTTCGCTCGATTTTTCACTGGATTTTTTTTGGAATAATTTGAGTGTGACAAATTCCAATCAAGAACCAGCAACAAAAATGGAAGTTTTTGAAAGCCTTGCTTTTGGACTTCTTTTATCATAATACATCAAGTTGACTGCATTTTTGTAGCTTTTGTAATTGAGTCTGGAGTGAGGATGAGTCAAAATCGTGCAAAAAACTGGATTTTTTTGTAAAAATTTTCAAAAAAAACTTTGAACCGACACCATTGAAAGTATTGAGATGAATCCAAAAGTCGCAATAATATCACAATCAGGGCGTCATTTTGACCCATTTTTCATTATGTAGCCATAAGTGGATTGTCGTTGAAAAAAATTATCCACTGAAATTTCGCAATTTTGGATCCGATTTTTTACTGGATTTTTTTGGAATAATTTGAGTGTGACAAATTCCAATCAAGAACCAGCAATGACAATGGAAGTTTTTGAAAGCCTTGCTTCTGGACTTCTTTTATCATAATACATGAAGTTGATTGCATTTTTGTAGCTTGTGTAATTGAGGATGGAGTGAGGGTGAGTCAAAATTGAATCAAAATTTCGCAATTTTTCTTTGGATAAACTAAATCTGTACCTGATCCAATAAAGATCCAGTGAAGTGGGTACATTCCCTGGATAGACCGCTTCTCAATTCAGCGGCGAGCATATGTTGCACTCTGATTCATATCATCCAATGACTTTTATTGATGAAGATGTGTCGAAATCAAGCAAAATAAACTTATTTTGCTCGACATCTCATATAAAAATGCAAATTTTTTGAAATTTGAAAAAATCATAAAATAAATTGGATTATTCCGATTCCAATGAATACTCCCTTGTGAAGATTGAATAACTGCAATGGTGATTTTTTTCACATTTTCTGAAGTTCCATTTTTAGCCACTTCGAGCTTCTCTAAATGCCTCAAAAATACTGATATTACCAAGCTTGAATGTCCCAGATGATAAGAAAAGTCGGAATTTTCATACCCAATTGAAAGTAAGTCAATTGGATCAAAATTGAAGAAGTTGGCATTTTTCATCCACTTTTCCATGAGAGAGCTGGAGGTCCCAATAGAAACTTAATTTGATTCATTTTTCGTTTGGCTGATTCTTTGTAAAAATATCTACAGGACTGGATATCTTTGACATTGGTAGAACTTAAAGTGTAATTGTGACATAGAAAAAGGAGCCATTTTTTGGTGATTTTTCCTATGTTTTTTGCGAAAGGTGGTCTTTTTTTTTTTTCAGACAGCCCCTGTTTTTTCTTAAGTATGGTGAAAGTTGATTGTGCTAGGAAAAATGAAATCCTTAACTATGGGAAAGTGAGCTTAAGTATGGGAAAGTGGGATAATGGGATTGGTGATGAAAGATACATGGAAGACTTGTTGAAGTTGATGATGGAAATGGAAAGATATTGATATGGGGATTCATTTGAGCCATTTTGGAAGGTCTGGTGATAAGTAGATCATGTGGTATCAGAAGCAAATGAAGGTGAAAAATAGTGAAAATGACATCTTGTCAAGGTGATGATTGAGATATTGAAGGTATCGGGATGGATCCAAACGCCTGAGAAAAAGCATAATCAGGGCATCATTTTGACCCATTTTTCATCTTCTAGTCATAAGTGGATTGTTGTTCACAACAAATAATAGTTTTCATCATTTTTTCGTAAATTGCTCAGGAAATTTCTATTTTTCGTGACAGCTTCCCTAGTACAGCTATGGAAGTGATTCCAAAAATCTCCGATACAGCATAATCAGGGCTTCATTTTGACCCATTTTTCATCTTCTATTCATAAGTGGATTGTTGCTAAAATTATAGACAAACTTTCATTATTTATTCGTAAATTGCTCAGGAAAATTTTATTTTGTGCAAAAAACTGGATTTTTTGTAAAATTGTTCAAAAAAAAACTTTGAACCGACACAGCGATGGCACTATTGAAGGTATCAAGATGAATCTAAAAGTCTGAACAATAGCACAATCAGGGCGTCATTTTGACCCATTTTTCATATTCTAGCCATAAGTCTATTGTTGCACTGATAAAAAAGTCCATCGAAATTTCTTCAATTTTCGCTCGATTTTTCACTGGATTTTTTTTGGAATAATTTGAGTGTGACAAATTCCAATCAAGAACCAGCAACAAAAATGGAAGTTTTTGAAAGCCTTGCTTTTGGACTTCTTTTATCATAATACATCAAGTTGACTGCATTTTTGTAGCTTTTGTAATTGAGTCTGGAGTGAGGATGAGTCAAAATCGTGCAAAAAACTGGATTTTTTTGTAAAAATTTTCAAAAAAAACTTTGAACCGACACCATTGAAAGTATTGAGATGAATCCAAAAGTCGCAATAATATCACAATCAGGGCGTCATTTTGACCCATTTTTCATTATGTAGCCATAAGTGGATTGTCGTTGAAAAAAAATTATCCACTGAAATTTCGCAATTTTGGATCCGATTTTTTACTGGATTTTTTTGGAATAATTTGAGTGTGACAAATTCCAATCAAGAACCAGCAATGACAATGGAAGTTTTTGAAAGCCTTGCTTCTGGACTTCTTTTATCATAATACATGAAGTTGATTGCATTTTTGTAGCTTGTGTAATTGAGGATGGAGTGAGGGTGAGTCAAAATTGAATCAAAATTTCGCAATTTTTCTTTGGATAAACTAAATCTGTACCTGATCCAATAAAGATCCAGTGAAGTGGGTACATTCCCTGGATAGACCGCTTCTCAATTCAGCGGCGAGCATATGTTGCACTCTGATTCATATCATCCAATGACTTTTATTGATGAAGATGTGTCGAAATCAAGCAAAATAAACTTATTTTGCTCGACATCTCATATAAAAATGCAAATTTTTTGAAATTTGAAAAAATCATAAAATAAATTGGATTATTCCGATTCCAATGAATACTCCCTTGTGAAGATTGAATAACTGCAATGGTGATTTTTTTCACATTTTCTGAAGTTCCATTTTTAGCCACTTCGAGCTTCTCTAAATGCCTCAAAAATACTGATATTACCAAGCTTGAATGTCCCAGATGATAAGAAAAGTCGGAATTTTCATACCCAATTGAAAGTAAGTCAATTGGATCAAAATTGAAGAAGTTGGCATTTTTCATCCACTTTTCCATGAGAGAGCTGGAGGTCCCAATAGAAACTTAATTTGATTCATTTTTCGTTTGGCTGATTCTTTGTAAAAATATCTACAGGACTGGATATCTTTGACATTGGTAGAACTTAAAGTGTAATTGTGACATAGAAAAAGGAGCCATTTTTTGGTGATTTTTCCTATGTTTTTTGCGAAAGGTGGTCTTTTTTTTTTTCAGACAGCCCCTGTTTTTTCTTAAGTATGGTGAAAGTTGATTGTGCTAGGAAAAATGAAATCCTTAACTATGGGAAAGTGAGCTTAAGTATGGGAAAGTGGGATAATGGGATTGGTGATGAAAGATACATGGAAGACTTGTTGAAGTTGATGATGGAAATGGAAAGATATTGATATGGGGATTCATTTGAGCCATTTTGGAAGGTCTGGTGATAAGTAGATCATGTGGTATCAGAAGCAAATGAAGGTGAAAAATAGTGAAAATGACATCTTGTCAAGGTGATGATTGAGATATTGAAGGTATCGGGATGGATCCAAACGCCTGAGAAAAAGCATAATCAGGGCATCATTTTGACCCATTTTTCATCTTCTAGTCATAAGTGGATTGTTGTTCACAACAAATAATAGTTTTCATCATTTTTTCGTAAATTGCTCAGGAAATTTCTATTTTTCGTGACAGCTTCCCTAGTACAGCTATGGAAGTGATTCCAAAAATCTCCGATACAGCATAATCAGGGCTTCATTTTGACCCATTTTTCATCTTCTATTCATAAGTGGATTGTTGCTAAAATTATAGACAAACTTTCATTATTTATTCGTAAATTGCTCAGGAAAATTTTATTTTGTGCAAAAAACTGGATTTTTTGTAAAATTGTTCAAAAAAAACTTTGAACCGACACAGCGATGGCACTATTGAAGGTATCAAGATGAATCTAAAAGTCTGAACAATAGCACAATCAGGGCGTCATTTTGACCCATTTTTCATATTCTAGCCATAAGTCTATTGTTGCACTGATAAAAAAGTCCATCGAAATTTCTTCAATTTTCGCTCGATTTTTCACTGGATTTTTTTTGGAATAATTTGAGTGTGACAAATTCCAATCAAGAACCAGCAACAAAAATGGAAGTTTTTGAAAGCCTTGCTTTTGGACTTCTTTTATCATAATACATCAAGTTGACTGCATTTTTGTAGCTTTTGTAATTGAGTCTGGAGTGAGGATGAGTCAAAATCGTGCAAAAAACTGGATTTTTTTGTAAAAATTTTCAAAAAAAACTTTGAACCGACACCATTGAAAGTATTGAGATGAATCCAAAAGTCGCAATAATATCACAATCAGGGCGTCATTTTGACCCATTTTTCATTATGTAGCCATAAGTGGATTGTCGTTGAAAAAAAATTATCCACTGAAATTTCGCAATTTTGGATCCGATTTTTTACTGGATTTTTTTGGAATAATTTGAGTGTGACAAATTCCAATCAAGAACCAGCAATGACAATGGAAGTTTTTGAAAGCCTTGCTTCTGGACTTCTTTTATCATAATACATGAAGTTGATTGCATTTTTGTAGCTTGTGTAATTGAGGATGGAGTGAGGGTGAGTCAAAATTGAATCAAAATTTCGCAATTTTTCTTTGGATAAACTAAATCTGTACCTGATCCAATAAAGATCCAGTGAAGTGGGTACATTCCCTGGATAGACCGCTTCTCAATTCAGCGGCGAGCATATGTTGCACTCTGATTCATATCATCCAATGACTTTTATTGATGAAGATGTGTCGAAATCAAGCAAAATAAACTTATTTTGCTCGACATCTCATATAAAAATGCAAATTTTTTGAAATTTGAAAAAATCATAAAATAAATTGGATTATTCCGATTCCAATGAATACTCCCTTGTGAAGATTGAATAACTGCAATGGTGATTTTTTTCACATTTTCTGAAGTTCCATTTTTAGCCACTTCGAGCTTCTCTAAATGCCTCAAAAATACTGATATTACCAAGCTTGAATGTCCCAGATGATAAGAAAAGTCGGAATTTTCATACCCAATTGAAAGTAAGTCAATTGGATCAAAATTGAAGAAGTTGGCATTTTTCATCCACTTTTCCATGAGAGAGCTGGAGGTCCCAATAGAAACTTAATTTGATTCATTTTTCGTTTGGCTGATTCTTTGTAAAAATATCTACAGGACTGGATATCTTTGACATTGGTAGAACTTAAAGTGTAATTGTGACATAGAAAAAGGTTTCCTATGTTTTTTGCGAAAGGTGGTCTTTTTTTTTTTTTCAGACAGCCCCTGTTTTTTCTTAAGTATGGTGAAAGTTGATTGTGCTAGGAAAAATGAAATCCTTAACTATGGGAAAGTGAGCTTAAGTATGGGAAAGTGGGATAATGGGATTGGTGATGAAAGATACATGGAAGACTTGTTGAAGTTGATGATGGAAATGGAAAGATATTGATATGGGGATTCATTTGAGCCATTTTGGAAGGTCTGGTGATAAGTAGATCATGTGGTATCAGAAGCAAATGAAGGTGAAAAATAGTGAAAATGACATCTTGTCAAGGTGATGATTGAGATATTGAAGGTATCGGGATGGATCCAAACGCCTGAGAAAAAGCATAATCAGGGCATCATTTTGACCCATTTTTCATCTTCTAGTCATAAGTGGATTGTTGTTCACAACAAATAATAGTTTTCATCATTTTTTCGTAAATTGCTCAGGAAATTTCTATTTTTCGTGACAGCTTCCCTAGTACAGCTATGGAAGTGATTCCAAAAATCTCCGATACAGCATAATCAGGGCTTCATTTTGACCCATTTTTCATCTTCTATTCATAAGTGGATTGTTGCTAAAATTATAGACAAACTTTCATTATTTATTCGTAAATTGCTCAGGAAAATTTTATTTTGTGCAAAAAACTGGATTTTTTGTAAAATTGTTCAAAAAAAACTTTGAACCGACACAGCGATGGCACTATTGAAGGTATCAAGATGAATCTAAAAGTCTGAACAATAGCACAATCAGGGCGTCATTTTGACCCATTTTTCATATTCTAGCCATAAGTCTATTGTTGCACTGATAAAAAAGTCCATCGAAATTTCTTCAATTTTCGCTCGATTTTTCACTGGATTTTTTTTGGAATAATTTGAGTGTGACAAATTCCAATCAAGAACCAGCAACAAAAATGGAAGTTTTTGAAAGCCTTGCTTTTGGACTTCTTTTATCATAATACATCAAGTTGACTGCATTTTTGTAGCTTTTGTAATTGAGTCTGGAGTGAGGATGAGTCAAAATCGTGCAAAAAACTGGATTTTTTTGTAAAAATTTTCAAAAAAAACTTTGAACCGACACCATTGAAAGTATTGAGATGAATCCAAAAGTCGCAATAATATCACAATCAGGGCGTCATTTTGACCCATTTTTCATTATGTAGCCATAAGTGGATTGTCGTTGAAAAAAAATTATCCACTGAAATTTCGCAATTTTGGATCCGATTTTTTACTGGATTTTTTTGGAATAATTTGAGTGTGACAAATTCCAATCAAGAACCAGCAATGACAATGGAAGTTTTTGAAAGCCTTGCTTCTGGACTTCTTTTATCATAATACATGAAGTTGATTGCATTTTTGTAGCTTGTGTAATTGAGGATGGAGTGAGGGTGAGTCAAAATTGAATCAAAATTTCGCAATTTTTCTTTGGATAAACTAAATCTGTACCTGATCCAATAAAGATCCAGTGAAGTGGGTACATTCCCTGGATAGACCGCTTCTCAATTCAGCGGCGAGCATATGTTGCACTCTGATTCATATCATCCAATGACTTTTATTGATGAAGATGTGTCGAAATCAAGCAAAATAAACTTATTTTGCTCGACATCTCATATAAAAATGCAAATTTTTTGAAATTTGAAAAAATCATAAAATAAATTGGATTATTCCGATTCCAATGAATACTCCCTTGTGAAGATTGAATAACTGCAATGGTGATTTTTTTCACATTTTCTGAAGTTCCATTTTTAGCCACTTCGAGCTTCTCTAAATGCCTCAAAAATACTGATATTACCAAGCTTGAATGTCCCAGATGATAAGAAAAGTCGGAATTTTCATACCCAATTGAAAGTAAGTCAATTGGATCAAAATTGAAGAAGTTGGCATTTTTCATCCACTTTTCCATGAGAGAGCTGGAGGTCCCAATAGAAACTTAATTTGATTCATTTTTCGTTTGGCTGATTCTTTGTAAAAATATCTACAGGACTGGATATCTTTGACATTGGTAGAACTTAAAGTGTAATTGTGACATAGAAAAAGGTTTCCTATGTTTTTTGCGAAAGGTGGTCTTTTTTTTTTTTCAGACAGCCCCTGTTTTTTCTTAAGTATGGTGAAAGTTGATTGTGCTAGGAAAAATGAAATCCTTAACTATGGGAAAGTGAGCTTAAGTATGGGAAAGTGGGATAATGGGATTGGTGATGAAAGATACATGGAAGACTTGTTGAAGTTGATGATGGAAATGGAAAGATATTGATATGGGGATTCATTTGAGCCATTTTGGAAGGTCTGGTGATAAGTAGATCATGTGGTATCAGAAGCAAATGAAGGTGAAAAATAGTGAAAATGACATCTTGTCAAGGTGATGATTGAGATATTGAAGGTATCGGGATGGATCCAAACGCCTGAGAAAAAGCATAATCAGGGCATCATTTTGACCCATTTTTCATCTTCTAGTCATAAGTGGATTGTTGTTCACAACAAATAATAGTTTTCATCATTTTTTCGTAAATTGCTCAGGAAATTTCTATTTTTCGTGACAGCTTCCCTAGTACAGCTATGGAAGTGATTCCAAAAATCTCCGATACAGCATAATCAGGGCTTCATTTTGACCCATTTTTCATCTTCTATTCATAAGTGGATTGTTGCTAAAATTATAGACAAACTTTCATTATTTATTCGTAAATTGCTCAGGAAAATTTTATTTTGTGCAAAAAACTGGATTTTTTGTAAAATTGTTCAAAAAAAACTTTGAACCGACACAGCGATGGCACTATTGAAGGTATCAAGATGAATCTAAAAGTCTGAACAATAGCACAATCAGGGCGTCATTTTGACCCATTTTTCATATTCTAGCCATAAGTCTATTGTTGCACTGATAAAAAAGTCCATCGAAATTTCTTCAATTTTCGCTCGATTTTTCACTGGATTTTTTTTGGAATAATTTGAGTGTGACAAATTCCAATCAAGAACCAGCAACAAAAATGGAAGTTTTTGAAAGCCTTGCTTTTGGACTTCTTTTATCATAATACATCAAGTTGACTGCATTTTTGTAGCTTTTGTAATTGAGTCTGGAGTGAGGATGAGTCAAAATCGTGCAAAAAACTGGATTTTTTTGTAAAAATTTTCAAAAAAAACTTTGAACCGACACCATTGAAAGTATTGAGATGAATCCAAAAGTCGCAATAATATCACAATCAGGGCGTCATTTTGACCCATTTTTCATTATGTAGCCATAAGTGGATTGTCGTTGAAAAAAAATTATCCACTGAAATTTCGCAATTTTGGATCCGATTTTTTACTGGATTTTTTTGGAATAATTTGAGTGTGACAAATTCCAATCAAGAACCAGCAATGACAATGGAAGTTTTTGAAAGCCTTGCTTCTGGACTTCTTTTATCATAATACATGAAGTTGATTGCATTTTTGTAGCTTGTGTAATTGAGGATGGAGTGAGGGTGAGTCAAAATTGAATCAAAATTTCGCAATTTTTCTTTGGATAAACTAAATCTGTACCTGATCCAATAAAGATCCAGTGAAGTGGGTACATTCCCTGGATAGACCGCTTCTCAATTCAGCGGCGAGCATATGTTGCACTCTGATTCATATCATCCAATGACTTTTATTGATGAAGATGTGTCGAAATCAAGCAAAATAAACTTATTTTGCTCGACATCTCATATAAAAATGCAAATTTTTTGAAATTTGAAAAAATCATAAAATAAATTGGATTATTCCGATTCCAATGAATACTCCCTTGTGAAGATTGAATAACTGCAATGGTGATTTTTTTCACATTTTCTGAAGTTCCATTTTTAGCCACTTCGAGCTTCTCTAAATGCCTCAAAAATACTGATATTACCAAGCTTGAATGTCCCAGATGATAAGAAAAGTCGGAATTTTCATACCCAATTGAAAGTAAGTCAATTGGATCAAAATTGAAGAAGTTGGCATTTTTCATCCACTTTTCCATGAGAGAGCTGGAGGTCCCAATAGAAACTTAATTTGATTCATTTTTCGTTTGGCTGATTCTTTGTAAAAATATCTACAGGACTGGATATCTTTGACATTGGTAGAACTTAAAGTGTAATTGTGACATAGAAAAAGGTTTCCTATGTTTTTTGCGAAAGGTGGTCTTTTTTTTTTTTCAGACAGCCCCTGTTTTTTCTTAAGTATGGTGAAAGTTGATTGTGCTAGGAAAAATGAAATCCTTAACTATGGGAAAGTGAGCTTAAGTATGGGAAAGTGGGATAATGGGATTGGTGATGAAAGATACATGGAAGACTTGTTGAAGTTGATGATGGAAATGGAAAGATATTGATATGGGGATTCATTTGAGCCATTTTGGAAGGTCTGGTGATAAGTAGATCATGTGGTATCAGAAGCAAATGAAGGTGAAAAATAGTGAAAATGACATCTTGTCAAGGTGATGATTGAGATATTGAAGGTATCGGGATGGATCCAAACGCCTGAGAAAAAGCATAATCAGGGCATCATTTTGACCCATTTTTCATCTTCTAGTCATAAGTGGATTGTTGTTCACAACAAATAATAGTTTTCATCATTTTTTCGTAAATTGCTCAGGAAATTTCTATTTTTCGTGACAGCTTCCCTAGTACAGCTATGGAAGTGATTCCAAAAATCTCCGATACAGCATAATCAGGGCTTCATTTTGACCCATTTTTCATCTTCTATTCATAAGTGGATTGTTGCTAAAATTATAGACAAACTTTCATTATTTATTCGTAAATTGCTCAGGAAAATTTTATTTTGTGCAAAAAACTGGATTTTTTGTAAAATTGTTCAAAAAAAACTTTGAACCGACACAGCGATGGCACTATTGAAGGTATCAAGATGAATCTAAAAGTCTGAACAATAGCACAATCAGGGCGTCATTTTGACCCATTTTTCATATTCTAGCCATAAGTCTATTGTTGCACTGATAAAAAAGTCCATCGAAATTTCTTCAATTTTCGCTCGATTTTTCACTGGATTTTTTTTGGAATAATTTGAGTGTGACAAATTCCAATCAAGAACCAGCAACAAAAATGGAAGTTTTTGAAAGCCTTGCTTTTGGACTTCTTTTATCATAATACATCAAGTTGACTGCATTTTTGTAGCTTTTGTAATTGAGTCTGGAGTGAGGATGAGTCAAAATCGTGCAAAAAACTGGATTTTTTTGTAAAAATTTTCAAAAAAAACTTTGAACCGACACCATTGAAAGTATTGAGATGAATCCAAAAGTCGCAATAATATCACAATCAGGGCGTCATTTTGACCCATTTTTCATTATGTAGCCATAAGTGGATTGTCGTTGAAAAAAAATTATCCACTGAAATTTCGCAATTTTGGATCCGATTTTTTACTGGATTTTTTTGGAATAATTTGAGTGTGACAAATTCCAATCAAGAACCAGCAATGACAATGGAAGTTTTTGAAAGCCTTGCTTTTGGACTTCTTTTATCATAATACATGAAGTTGATTGCATTTTTGTAGCTTGTGTAATTGAGGATGGAGTGAGGGTGAGTCAAAATTGAATCAAAATTTCGCAATTTTTCTTTGGATAAACTAAATCTGTACCTGATCCAATAAAGATCCAGTGAAGTGGGTACATTCCCTGGATAGACCGCTTCTCAATTCAGCGGCGAGCATATGTTGCACTCTGATTCATATCATCCAATGACTTTTATTGATGAAGATGTGTCGAAATCAAGCAAAATAAACTTATTTTGCTCGACATCTCATATAAAAATGCAAATTTTTTGAAATTTGAAAAAATCATAAAATAAATTGGATTATTCCGATTCCAATGAATACTCCCTTGTGAAGATTGAATAACTGCAATGGTGATTTTTTTCACATTTTCTGAAGTTCCATTTTTAGCCACTTCGAGCTTCTCTAAATGCCTCAAAAATACTGATATTACCAAGCTTGAATGTCCCAGATGATAAGAAAAGTCGGAATTTTCATACCCAATTGAAAGTAAGTCAATTGGATCAAAATTGAAGAAGTTGGCATTTTTCATCCACTTTTCCATGAGAGAGCTGGAGGTCCCAATAGAAACTTAATTTGATTCATTTTTCGTTTGGCTGATTCTTTGTAAAAATATCTACAGGACTGGATATCTTTGACATTGGTAGAACTTAAAGTGTAATTGTGACATAGAAAAAGGAGCCATTTTTTGGTGATTTTTCCTATGTTTTTTGCGAAAGGTGGTCTTTTTTTTTTTCAGACAGCCCCTGTTTTTTCTTAAGTATGGTGAAAGTTGATTGTGCTAGGAAAAATGAAATCCTTAACTATGGGAAAGTGGGATAATGGGATTGGTGATGAAAGATACATGGAAGACTTGTTGAAGTTGATGATGGAAATGGAAAGATATTGATATGGGGATTCATTTGAGCCATTTTGGAAGGTCTGGTGATAAGTAGATCATGTGGTATCAGAAGCAAATGAAGGTGAAAAATATTGAAAGTGACATCTTGTCAAGGTGACATCTTGCCTAGTACAGCTGTGAAAATGATTCCACAACTCACCGATACAGCATAATCAGGGCATCATTTTGACCCATTTTTCATCTTCTAGTCATAAGTGGATTGTTGTCCACAACTTATAATAGCTTTCATTGTGTTTTCGTAAATTGCTCAGGAAATTTCTATTTTTGGTGACAACTTCCCTACTACAACTATTGAAATGATTCCAAAAATTCCAGATACAGCATAACCAGGGCATCATTTTGACCCATTTTTCATCTTCTATTCATAAGTGGATTGTTGCTAAAATGATACCATAAGTTTCATCATTTTTTCGTAAATTGCTCAGGAAATTTTTATTTTTCGTAAATTTTCTTTGATTTTCAACCTATGACTTGACGTCTTGCCTATGACAGACATAGTACAGCTATCAAAATAATTCCAAAAATCTTCGATATAGCACAATCAGGGCGTCATTTTGACCCATTTTTCATTATGTAGCCATAAGTGGATTGTCGTTGAAAAAAAATTATCCACTGAAACTTCGCAATTTTGGATCCGATTTTTTACTGGATTTTTTTGGAATAATTTGAGTGTGACAAATTCCAATCAAGAACCAGCAATGACAATGGAAGTTTTTGAAAGCCTTGCTTCTGGAATTCTTTTATCACAATAAATGAAGTCGATTGCATTTTTGTAGCTTGTGTAATTGAGTATGGAGTGAGGATGAATCAAAATTTAGTGAAATTCTCGAAAAAACTTTGCATCAAAATCTTGCTTCATCTAACGAAGCCATTAAAATAAGTTCCCAATTCGTTGCAATAACTAAACTCCATCAATATTTTGACACATTAAACAACATCATCGGAACTCTAGATCTCGTAAAAATTACAAAAACCATCGTCAAATCATGAATTTTAACGTCATTTTTGGAAAAGAAAAATTGCACTTTTCACATTCCAGTGAATTATCTAATCAAAATACGACCATAAAAATGCATCTAGAAGTAAACTGAGTGCTTAATATTGGGATAAATTGATATTAGAACATGATATCATGTAAATATCATGTATCAAATGATATAACATGCATCTTGACAGCAACTTTGTTTGATTTTGGATCAATCAATCAAAGTATCGATAACTGAAATACATGCATTGAAAAGCCAGTATGGTTTTGTATCCACTAGTATATCGTCTATGTCACATATATGTTTATTCAAGTGATAAAATTGAATATAAGAATTTCATGAAATGGATAAGGGTACTGACTATCCTGGATTATAGATAATATTAGAATTTTTGAAAAACTCTAAAAATGGGATTATTAGAATCAGATGATCCTGATCAATGATATTTCATGATGGATTCGCCAATTAATTGATGGTTGTATATGTTTTGATATGAATATATGTTGATAAAATTATTATATATGATTGTTTATTTTTTCAAATTTTTCACCATACAAAAAAAACAAGTAACTTTTTCTAATATGTTGGTTTGTGTTTGCCTAGCAACTTGAACAAAGGAGCTGGGGTTTGTCTGTGAAAAGTATGTAGTAGATTGTCTCAAGATTAATACCTTGTAGTTGAATTGTAAATTCGTTGATGGCCGGTCAATTATATTAGCTCTAGCTAGTTTCAACTATTAGTGGAGTCAGACTCATCAGGATCAAGGTGCTTCTCTATTTAAAACATTTAACAGTAAGACTACAAATAGATTATTAAAATTGTAACTTGCATCTAGTTAGAATGATATTAATGGATATAACTAAATGATGTTGATATAAGATTAAATTGGATATGTACTAGTTATGTTTCTCTAATTATATTTTATATATCTTACAAAGAGAAATATAGTATTTAATTAGTAAATGATTTAGCTTTCTTGAAGTGAAAACAATAAATGAACCTCCATTGGTTCCTCGGTGGTCATGCATTATTTTGAGATATCAATGCTTTTGATAGAAGCTATGAATATTCAATTCAAGATAATCCTCCAGTGTTTGCTTCATAAAAATTTGTAAATTACTCAATTACTATTTCTATTTTCGTAAGATGCTAAGTGTATTTCTTGGTTTTTAACCTGTGAGGTCTTGCCTAATACAAACATCGCAAAGGACATGAATCTGTGAGAAACTCAGAATATTGATGATGGGATAAGTGAGGTTAGTTTGAATGAATAGTATGCACAATCGATCACTATGTTGGTGTATATCTATATGGTACAAACGTTTTGAAAAAATCTACGACGGATGGTGGTGTATGATACATGTATCATGATGATTCCAAAAATCTTCCATACATCAGGGTGTCATTTTGATCCATTTTCCAGAATCTAGTGATAAATGTATCATTGCTCAGTACACCGTCAATTTTTGGTTGATTTTTCTCTGCATTTGTTTTTGGTCCTTACACAAATTGACAAGAATAGATATTTTTGAAAGCCTATATAGATTTCTTGAATAGCCTATATGTGAAGGTATTTAAAAAGGCTGTAATACAGTAACTTTGAATTATGAATGAATATGTGTCGAAGACAATGAAAATTATTTTACTCAAAATCTGATACAATAAATTCCTCAAATATTAGAAGCTTCAAAGTGAAATCAATTATTCTAGTTCGGATGAATTGCTGTGAAGATAAACTAAGTGTAATGGTACTTTTGTGGTACTTTTTGATAATTCAATTTCAGTCACTTACAATTTCTCTTGATCACCCACAAATAAAGATATGACCAAGATTGAACATTACAGGTGATAGTATAAGTTGATATTTTCATATCCAATTGAAAATTAATCAATCAGACCAAAATTGAAGAAGTTGACAAAATTCCACCAATTATTTATGAGAAGGCTAGACATCGCAAATCAAGCTTTATATGATTCATTTAAAGCTCAAATCATTCTTTATTAAGGTGTCTACAGGAATGAGTACTTTCGACAGTGGTGGTGGGCTTGTATAATTGTCGAATTCCAAAAATAAGCAAAATTTGGGGGGTTTTTGCTTAACAAATTCAAAACTGGTGGTCAAAAATTTTTTTCTTGACAAAAATTGTTCCATGAATGCTATTACATGTAAAACTGAAAATATATCAAATTGATCAATTTTATCAAATGGCTAACTAGATTGCAATCGATTGATGTTAGATTGGACTGATCTATTTTTCAAATATTATCTGAAAGACTGTATAATTGGTTTTATTTTTATCATAAGTTATTAGAGAAGTAGATGTAGTGAGGATGTCAATGATAAGTCTAATCAGCTGCAGAGAGAGTTAAAGAAAAGTGTGTGAAATATGTCAAAGCCACAGCTTTTCTCCACATACAAGATATATAAAGATAATTTTTGACAACATTTTTGCAATTATCTTTACAACAAAAAATGACAGTTGCATCAGAATTTGAAATTGCAAACAAGATTTATTCAGCAAAATTCAATAAAGGTGATTTATCATTACCACCTTCAAGAAAAATAGCAATTGTTGTATGTATGGATGCAAGAATTGATCCAGCAAGAGTATTAGGATTAGAAGAAGGAGATGCTCATGTTATTCGAAATGCTGGTGGACGTGCATCAGATGCATTACGTAGTATTATAATTAGTCAAAGATTATTAGGTACTAGAGAAATTGTTATTATACATCATACAGATTGTGGGATGTTAACATTTAATGATGAACAATTAAGAAGTCAAGTATTAAAGGAGACGGGGCATAATGTTGATAATTTTGCATTTTTACCATTTAATGATTTGGAAAGAAGTGTCTTGGAAGATGTTAAATTTTTTGAGCAAAATCCATTAGTATTAGATGTTCCAATAACTGGATATATTTATAATGTTACAAATGGAATTATTAATAAATTATAGCAATTTATTTGCTTCTATTATCTACCCAAGTTTGACCTTTTAAAACGACTAAATAAATAAAAAAATTTCCTAATAAGCATAATGCAGCCATAAAAGTATAACAACCACCAAGTGTCATAGCTTTTGTCATCTTAGTTAATACGGCAACAGCAACCAGTGACAGCATACAACGAGAAAAATTTACCAGTGAAGTTGAAGTTGATGAAGCACCGGGGAAAATATCAACCAAGATGGTGGTACACATTGTCACTGGAGATATAGCACAAAATGACATGAAAAATGCTGCAATAATGACAATAACAATAGTTTTCTTATATTCTAAAGTCCATGCAAATATAAGTGTAAAAGCAGACATGAAAAATGAAGGAACAATGAATAATATTAATCTTGCTTTAAAAATATTAAATTTTGGTTTTGAATCGTATTCCAGTTCACCATATTTCTTGATGTACTTGTCTCTTTCCAATTTATAAATATAATCCAATACTCTTCCCGAAGTTAATGAACCACATAGACAACCAATACCCGCAGGAAGATAACAAAGACCAATATGTAAAGTCTTATAATGATAATCACTTGATAATATACTTGTATATGAAGTTAAAGCCATATTCCATGTAGCAAATACAATACTTGAAGGAAACAAGGCACATGCAACTTCTGGTAATAACATTATCTTGAACAGTTGTAAAATGTTGAAAGCTTTACCTGGAGGAGTTAAAGATTCTAATTGATTTGTTAATTTCTTATTAAAATGTGGTAACAGTAATATTGGAGCAGTATTAATCCATCTCTTTGGTTTAACACTTAAATTTCCAACAATACTTCTTCTTGTCTCTGGTAATATGAAAAATGCGATAACAAGAGTGACACCGGGCAGTATACTTAAGAACCAAAAAATTGATCTCCAACCCCATTCAGAACTCAGTAATGCCAGACCAACAATAGCACCAAAACCTTGTCCAACTAAAGTTATCCCTGAAACGACACCAATATATGAGCCACGTTCATACCTTTGCGTGATATCTCCAACGACACCAGAACTAATCGATACAACAGGTGCGATACCACCAGATTGACAACAACGCAATACTAAGATTAACCAATACAGGTCTGCCACCGCAAGGCCAATATTAGCTGCAATATAAAGAATTAAGCATGTTAATATCACTGGTCTTCTACCAAATTTATCGGCCAAATTTGACGTGATTGTTGGTGATAAGCCTTGAAAAATTAAATAAAAAACCACTGACAAATTCATTAATTCATCTGATATTTGAAATTTATTTTTCAATAATGGTAAAATGGGGAAAAAAATTGGCAGCAGAATTGCTGAAAATACACCAATATATGCAACCATAATGGAAATCATGATTTTTTCATGCTTTGAAAGTATTGTATATGGAACTTGTTTTTCTAAATCACTCTTAACCCTTGTAACAACATTCTCAATTTCCAGTTGTGATCTTGTCCTAACTAATTCTGTTGTATTATTATTCTGTTCTATCATTTCATCTTCATATAAATGTACCGGTTGTGAATGAGTAACATTGATATCTTCTTCTTCTCCCACCACTTGCTGATCATCATCGACAAATGATGAAGAAGATGAAGTCCCACTCATCTTTGACATGTTTCTATAATCTATATTCTCCAATGTAATAGGATTATCTCTTATATAACTTTAAAAAACTTTAAAAAAAAAAAAAAAAAGCTAAAAAAAATTCTTCACTTAATACGGAAATATGTCCGATTACCTATCTCTTCTGATTAATAATTATATATCTATAGAGTTCCCATGTAAGCGAAGAATAATGTGACTCAAGGAATAGTATATATATATATATAAATGTATAGGTTCTAAAAAAATTGTTGAAAGCTTCGGAAAAGTGTAAAACATTTCCATTACAGAGAAAGGAAAAATATTTTGAGGTGTGTGACTAATAAATAGTCAAATGGTTAGGCAAAAGGAAAAAAAAAAAAGGGGTATTATTATCATATACACATAAGAAAAGACTATCGTGGAGGATTACTAGGAGTACTTATCATGAAACTAACGTCTTGTTTCCCCTTTGTCTTTGATTCAGGCCTTTTTGCACTGGGTTCTCTTTGTAATTGATGGTACTGATGTTGTTGTTGTTGTGGAGGAGGAGGAGGAGGTAATGGAGGCTGCTGCTGCTGCTGCTGCTGTTGAGCTAATCTTTGTTGTTGTTGTTGGAACTGATAATACTGCTGAGCAGGTAAATACATCATTTGACCTTGTCTATAAAATTCTTGTTGCACTGGTTGCTGCCTTATCTGTTGTTGTTGTGGGTGAGGAGGAGGAGGAGGAGGACCTACAACCCTTGGTGATAGTTGATAATACTCCGGTGATAACTGCTGCTGCTGTTGATGAAACTCAGATGGTGCATACATATACGGAGATTGTAAGACTCCGGGCTGATATGTGCTCCTTGCAGAAGAAGTCTTTGTGTAAATTCTTGAAGTATCAGAAAGACTTTTCAAATGTTTACGTTGCTGTCTTAATGAAGGTGATACAGGTGTTTGCTTAACTTCTTCAATAGA
The DNA here is from genome assembly GCA_022817945.1 of Nakazawaea ishiwadae. Taxonomy (NCBI): domain Eukaryota; kingdom Fungi; phylum Ascomycota; class Pichiomycetes; order Alaninales; family Pachysolenaceae; genus Nakazawaea; species Nakazawaea ishiwadae. The sequence continues at coordinate 46,549 of JAFLRI010000014.1, read as the reverse complement.
TCTTCTCTTATTTGAGTACGGAGTTTCTTCAAATTCCTCTTTAGGAGCTTGCCAATGTTGGAATTGATATTTTTGCTGCTGCTGTTGAGGTGTGACATCTTGTGGTGCTGATCTTGATGGTTCACTTGGTTTTGGTTGCTGTTGCTGAATCAGTTGATCCACGGACTCTTTATTCGTGTTACCGAATAGTATAGGGATCAATTCCGGATTTATGCCATAATTTGAAGCCAATTTAACCAATTCTATAGTCTTTGTCAAATTCTCATTTTTCAATTTCTCATATTTAACTTTTTCTTCTTCATTTTTCAAATTTATAATTGAGATTAATGTTGATTCTTTGAATCTATTTGATGAACCAATCAATTGATCTAAAAAAGTTGATGATGATTCTTGTTTTGTAATTTCACTGGGTATTGCTGAAGGTGATCTCTTATCAGATGAAGAAGATGAAGAAGATGACACCATTATGATATATAAAATAATTCTTTATCTGATTGAAACCATCTATCACTTATCTTCTTACAAACACATATATATAAACAGGAAAATAAACTCTGGCTTAGGTGTCTGATTTGATTTCTTTTAGTAAAAAGTCTAAAAAAGAAAAAAAAAAAAAAAAAAAAAAGTCAAAAAAAAAAAACAACAACAAAATCTCGGTTAAAAAAGATGTGCTTTATTCTTTATATTAAAATAAGAACTTGATATTGAATATATATATAGATATATATATACTCATCTTTGTGAATTTATATAATGTACCGTATGTAAGAGTGGGAAAATTCAAGGCGGACACACTTTTTTTTTTTTTTGTACTTTTTTTTTTTTTTTACCTTTCCTGTATAATGTTTTACATTTTATCTCTTAAAACATATAGATTTCAACTGGAAAAAGATAATGTCTCAGAATAGTAATAATAAGGATTGATAATCAGGGTAAAAAAAAAAATCTTTCAACATCTTGTGTAGAAAATGGCAAAAGGTCTGGGGATTAATATTTGTAATTATGATCTTATAGCCTAGGTAATTTTCACTTAACCGAATAGAATTGGGTCCCCTTTACAACATAGCAACCATTTTATAAGGGGTATGCATACAACAATTTTTTTGAAAGAAAAAGTTAATAAAGAAATATATAGTCTAAAAGATTTAAAAAAAAGATAGAACGTCTCTAATATAAGACAAATTTGGCTTTACCACTTGTGACACCAACGGTACAACCATCAGTACCATCACCATTGTAATAACCATTTTCGTAAACACAAGAACCACTAACAACTGAATTGTCATCGTATGCGACAATTTTAACGTTAAAATTCAGAGCATTCTTATTATTTGGATTTGGAATTAATGATAAGTAAGCAATACCACTATCATAACCAGCACCGAAATTCAAAGGTGCCCAATTACCAATATCACCAGATGAAGTACCCCAGATACAACCATCTTCATATGAGACACCTGCATTATTGACGTAATATTGTGCAGAAGTAGTTTGACCTAACCATTTGTAATAAGTGTCACCATTAACTGTGGTCAAGACACTTTCGTCACCGGCATCAACAACAGTTGGAATAACCATGTTTTCAGTACCTGGGTAATCAGTTCTACAAATGGCAACTGAGTCTGATAATTCAGATGAAACATAAGCTTTATCTTCACCCCATTCACATAAATAATCTGAACTTGAAGTCTTATAAAGGAAGCCATTTTTACAAAGTAAACCACCAATGGAAACACCATTAGCTGGTTGTGATGATGGCCATTGAGTCTTGGACATACCTGATTGACAAGCATAAGAACAATATGAGCCTTCTTGACATGAACCACCGGTGGAGCCATCACTGTTTTCGATACCTGAGTAACCTCCAAAACCTAAATGGTCTAAGGCAATAACACCTTGACCAACTGGGAAATCTGAACAAGAAATAGTACCGTCTTCAAAAGTTTCACTTGGATCTTCATAAGCTGACAAGTCACCTGCAATACCATTTGACGAGGTGGATGAAGTGGTAGCAGCAGCACTACTACTACTTGAAGAAGATGAGGAAGATGAGTAAGTTGAAGAAGTTGAAGAGGTGGTTGGGATTGATGAAGTTTGAGTTAATTGAGTGGTGGAGAAATAAGTTGTTGTGTCATCATCTTCAGTTGATGACGGGGTCTCTGAAGATAACGAAGTGGAAGTGGCAGAAGCTTGAACGGTTTCACCATCTTTGTTGACGGTAACAGTGACGTAGACATATTCATAGGCAACAGCACGTTTATGTTGATGATGTTTATGTTGTTGAGCAGGCAATGCCAATGATGAACTGATCAAAGTTGAAGCCAAAGCTAAGATTGCAGTCTTTGATAATAACATTGTTTTCTAGATCTGTTAGTAAATGAATGAATAGCAGTTAGTGTGATGATGAATATATAAACATTCTCTAGAAAAGTATGAAATTGAAACAAAAAAAAAAATCGCGTTTTTTTCTTGGTTATGTCCCTGTTTTTTTTGTTTACAATTTCCTAATTGAGTAATTTTGGTATCAAAACACACGACTAAAAATATCCTCGAACTTACTCTTAATCTTTAATCTTTTCTGTTGTTATAAAATAAAGGAATGAATGAAAAGACTCTAACTAACTAATATAAAGGAGTGTAAATAGTTGGAATAATTATAAGAGAATTGACAAAACCAAGAAATGAAAATATAAAAGGAATTATTTGAATATTTAAAATAAATAAACAAAAAATTCACTCAATTAAGAAAAAAAAAAATTTTCTTCTTGCCTTTTGCCCTTTGTTTTTGTTTATGCATAAAACCCAGCCAACGGATGTAGACAAGGAATACACTCTACTCTACTCTACTCTACTCTACTCTACTCTACTCTACTCTATACTCTATACTATAATATGGTATGACTAGTATTAGATAGCTAGTACTAGTATAAGGTATAGTATAAGGTATAGTATAAGGTATGGTATAGGGTATAGAATATGGTATGGTATAGGGTATGGAATAGTATAAGGTATAGTATAAGGAAGGATAGAGACAAGGCTTATTCTCCATTTGGTTAAAAGGGCTTAACAAGGATCAAAAATGGATCGATCTAAATCAAAAAGGCTGGATGAGCTAGCTTAAATTAGGTAAGTAATTAAACGGCTGTAAAAAAAAAAAATATTAATAAATTTTTATTAATTTGCTATATACCAAGAGATGGTTACATTATTATCAGATCCAAGTTCACCAATACTGTTAAGTTTTTTACAATATAATTTTAATAATTATTTAAAACCTTCATCATTAGAATTAATTCAAATACGGAAAATCAATTATGAGATAAGTTTAATTGAGACACTTCCAATTCAAATAATTAAGAAAATTGCAACTTATTTAGATCAACATGATAAATTACAAATGATGCTTTGTAATAAATATATTCATGATCTGATTAAACCTTTATTATATGAAAAAATCTTATTAGATTTGAAACATCATCAACGAGTTTTAAAACCATTAAATTCAATTAATAATTTAAATTTATCTTGTAATTATTCAGTGTTAACAAAATTTGATAAATTATTATTACAAAATAAATTAATTAAAAATTTGAAAATTGTATTAAATTATGATGATGAAATTGATTTGAAATTTGTCAATCACAAATTGGAAAATCAAATTAATATCCCATATTTGATATCATTTAATAAGATGCAAGATGTATTTAATACGATTTATAATTTAGATTTTTTAGAAATTAATCTAGATGACACTATAGATCTCATCAATTGGATTAATGACAAGACTTTGAATCTGACATCTTTAAAAATAATTTCATCTTCTACCACTGCGAATTTCAAAATCCCAAATTTACGAAATTTATCATTACAAATCAATAATCCACATTTATTCAATCATTTAATTGGCAGCAATTTGAAAAATTTAGATCTAAATTTCCCCAATCAACTGTCGATCCATCAATTCTTGCAATCTAACAACTTCACAAATCTAACAGATCTCACCATCTCATCACAATTCTCCATTTCATCATTACTACCTCTTATCAAAATTCATTGCCCATCATTAATAAATTTAAATTTCCCCAATTTATTTAAATCTCTTAATAAAATCTTTAACAATTGTCATTGTACCTCATGTCAGCAATACATCTCAAAATTAGATAATTTGGAATCATACGATGGAATTAATAAATTTGAATTTTTCCAAGACGAATTAAACAAATTACCCCTTTTCGAATCAGATTTCTTAAATTCAATTCAATTCGAAATCGAATTATCAAATGACGTCAAAATTTTTATTAATCATAATTTAAGACCAAATTTAGTCGACATATTGCAAAAACTTCGAAATGATCGTTTAAAATTAATTAACCTCGGTGGCTGGTTAGTCATCACACGAAATATCGTGACTGATGATGATGATGATGTCAAATACGGAATCCATTACGAAGGTGTTTTCTTTTGATTCAACCATTCTTCATACTCTCTTTTCCTTTTCCGCTTCTTAATACAAGATTTATGTTTTGATCCTTTTAAATGCAGCTCCCATTGCCCCGATAATATCACTAACGCATTCCCGTCAACATCTTTACAAATATCACACTGGTACTGTGTCGGTGCCTCTTCTTTCTTATGAACACTCATCATCATCTTTTCTAACCCAACCGGTGTTCGTGGCTCAGAAATTGTCCTCTGCAGAAGAAAATCTTCAGTTATCGAAATACCTCTCCTGTCCACATTATGATCCCATTTAGATAAATCTGTGGCATCTAATAAGAAAATTTCTTCTTCACACAAGCAACTCTTAATCCATTTCACTTGTCTCTTCGAATACCTCCTCGTACGTGTCTTCATATCTTCAATACACGTCTGCAACGTCTCTCTTTTGGTAAACCACGGCAAAAATTCTTTGAACCCAATAACTTGCCACACACCACGCTCACAATCGGGTTTCACCTTATTATAATCATACAACTCTTGAATCTCATGCATGCCTCCTTTTTGTAACATCGTATCCACTCTTGAATCTAATCTATCATTCAACACTTGTTGCTCTGACCAAACCCACAAGAATAAAGTCTTGAATCTCAATGTCTCGTCTACTTCCTTTTGCGACTTGTATATATCCGATGCTCTCTTCCCAGTCTTGTAAAAAATCTCTAATGATCTCTTTATACGTCGATGATCATTGGGGTGGAATTTGTTCCCCATATATGGATCAATTTTTTGCAATTCAACAATCAAATTCTCCTCGGGGCCTTGTAATACCAGCACTTGTTCCAGACTCAACCCTTTATACATATCTTCTTCTTTCATCATCTCTGTATCATTTGTAACAACCATCTTATTGGTAAATAACAACGATTGCAAATAATAATGTGTTCCTCCAACAATAATTGGTAATTTGCCTCGACTATGAATATCTTCAATCAGTTGTAACAGATCTCTTTTGAACCTATGCATATCATACTCATCTTCCCATTCAACATGGTTCATCACATGATGCGGCACCCCATTCCTCTCTTCTATAGGATGCTTATTCGTGATGATATCAAGCTTCTTGTACATCTGCATAGAATCAGCATTAATGATCTCACCATTGAACCTCGTGGCAAGCTCAATACTTAACTGAGATTTCCCAACACCCGTGGTTCCTATTATAGAGATCACTTGTTTCTTAGGTATCATTTTAATTATCATCTCATTTAAAAATGGCTGGAAAATTTTTTTTTTTTTTTGTCTTTAATTAATTAATTAACTAAGCAATGTCTGATGAAACCAAATATGCCCTTGTCACTGGGGCCTCCTCTGGAATAGGTAAAGCCACAGCCATCGAATTGGCTGCAAGAGGTTATAAAGTATTTGCATGTGCAAGAAGAGTCGATAAGATGGCTGATCTTATACCTCATGATATCGAAACAATTGCGTTAGATGTAACAGATGCTGATAATGTTATCAAAGTTAAAGAAATCATTGAACTGAAAACTAAAGGTACATTACATATCTTATTCAACAATGCTGGGCAATCATGCACAATGCCAGCATTGGATGTCACTGATGAGATGGCAAAACTGTGTTTTGAAGTTAATGTATTAGCTCCAATTAGAATGACCCGTGAATTTACCCCAATGTTAATCAAGACAAAAGGTTGTGTTGCATTCACCGGATCGTTAGCTGGAATTGCTCCATTTCCCTGGGGGTCCGTATATGGTGCCACAAAAGCTGCTATTCATCAATACGTATCTGTGTTACATTTGGAATTGAAACCATTCGGTGTTAAAGTATTAAACATCATCACCGGTGCTGTCGATACTGATATTGCCGATACAAGACCTTTACCAACTTCATCAATTTATTATTGTGATGCAACTTTGGAAGCTTTTGAAGCAAGACAAAAAGTGGCAAAGAACCATAAACCAATGGCTCCCGATGTATATGCAAAGCAAATTGTTAATGATATGTTAGGCAGCAATTATATAGTTGATGTCTATAGAGGCACTAAGGCTACATTGATCAGGTTTGTCGTTGGCTGGATCCCACGTTGTGTTGTTGAATTTTTCTTCCAACGTCATTTCAAATTGAACCCTCTGTTCAATTATTTACAACTGAAGTTTGCAAAAGATCACCAAGATTAGGGTCGTGTATGGATCAAATATATATATTAAATATTTTTTAAACTTGTTTATTCTTAAAGCAAAAGTAAACACATCAATAATGGAAGGTTCAAATTTAATCTATATACCTTATAGACTGTCAATTGAAAATGAATTGGGTTTGAAATTGAGACAAGTCATTTCTGAAGAATTTTATCAAAGTGCATCTCTGTTTGAAAATGATTTAAATAATTTGAATAAATTGCGATTGCAAATGTTACGGATCATCGATGGTAATTCTCTGGATATCGATAATGATTTGACAAAATTAAGAGAATATTATTGTCAATTATGTTATATTGAAAGAAAATTCCCAAAAGATTCTGTCGAATTTACTTGGTTTAGTAATAATTTAACTTATCAACCAAATAGCAAAATTTCATTAAGATCATTCCAATTTGAAAAATTAAACTTGTTATATACCATGGCTTCATTACTTTCACAATACGCGTTCAAACAGGATAGATCTGACTTGGAAGGATTGAAAAAAGCCTCGTTGTATTTCCAATACAGTGCTGGCTCTTTAGAGAGTATCTTGAATTTTATACCACAAATCACCGATTTCCAAATCCCTTTGGAATATTCAATCGAAGCCATTACAGGCTTACAATATCTCATGTTAGCCCAGGCACAAGAAGCATATTGGCAAAGGGCTATATCAAGTAGCACTGATAAGATCGTGGCTATCTTATCTCAAGAAGTTGCTTTTTTCTACAAGTCAAGTTACGATCATTTTAACAAATCTCAATTCATCATGAGATCTGAATTTTTAAACCATATAAATTGTAAATCATGTCATTTTTACCTGGCAACTCATTATAGAATGGCACAACATGAATACAGTTTGTCAAATTATGGAGAACAAGTTGCCCATTTAAGACAGGCAAGTCAATTTAGTAATAAAGGTTTGAAGTCTTTAAAAGGTGTTAGTGAAGTTGTAGTTGATGATTTACGTGGGCTAGATGATGCTATTAAGAATATGGCAAAGACAGCTGAGAAGGAAAATGATTTGATTTATCACAAAGATCTTCCAAAAAGTTTGAACCCTGTGATGGGGAGAGCTATGGTTAAATCATTACCTTCCTTGGAACTTGAAAATCCAATTAAATTTATCAAAGAATCTTTACATCAAAAAATTTTATTTGAAAATTTATTACCCTATATTGTGATACAAAGTGCTCAAGCTTTTAAAGAACGTCAAGAAGAATTTGTACAAAATAATTTGATTAAGCCAGTTAACACTTTGACAAAGATTTTGAAAGATTGTATAAGTGAAAGAAGCTTGCCCCTGTCATTGGATTCTATAACAAAACCGCAGAGATTACCGGACAACTTGGTACAGCATTGTCATGATTTGTTATCAAATGATGCATTATCCAAATTACAGAAATCGTTGAATGAATTGTCTAAGTTATCAGTAGAGAGCAGACATTTGATCGATGGTTGCAAGGAGAGATTAGAAATTGAAGCCAATGAGAACGAGATATTGAGACAGAGACAAGGTACTAGACGTTGGACAAGAATATCATCAGAAGAAGCATCACAAGATTTACTTGCAAAGATTCATCATTATGAGCAATATCTAATTCAAGCATCAAGTGGTGACGATACAGTGAGACATAATTTAAAAGAGATTAAACCGTATTTGGAGATGATGACGAATCTGGGAATACCAGGTGACTCTGGAAAGGAAAAATTGAAAAAATTTATTCCAATGTCGAATCTTGTGGAAGTATCACCAGATTTGAACAAGATAATCAAGCAATTGAAAGATGCTTTAAGTGAGGCAGCTCATGAGATCAACGAGAGACAACATTTTATGGAGGCAGTGGAATTAAAATCTAGAGAAATGTCATTACTTCCCAAGATCATATCAGAATACAGATTATTGCAAGCCAATGAAGATCTGATGATCACTGAGCAAACTTTTGAACCTGTGTTCAGTAAACATTTGAAAAATTTCGATAATGATTTAAATAACTTGTATCACATAAGAGATGAACAAGGTAAATTAGAACAGAAAATAGATTTGTTGAATAAGAAGTTTATCTCGACATCTACTAGTACCAGTGAATTATCAGAGGCAAGAAAAGAAGCATTACAAACTTTAGATGATGCATATAATGGTTACAAAGAGAATATGGAAAATATTTCCGAAGGTTTGAAATTTTACAGAGATTTTATCGGCAATGTTGATATATTATTAAAACAATGTGATGATTTCGTTTATCAAAGAAGAGTCGAGGGGCGTGAATTAGAACAAAAATTGAATGAATCACCACAGACACCAATGAAATCGAAAACTATAAAACCTCCAACATCGATCTCTCAACAAAGATACAAGACTTCATTCAGTGATGATGAAGATAATGACACCAGTTTTTACAGTGATGAAGACTCATTTGACAAAAACACATTGTTTGTGAACAATGATGGTAGCAAGAGTCCTTTAAAACAAAAGAGGAAAAACAATGGTGATAGAGTCGCTACCAAAATTGAAGAGCCTACTCCGGTAATTAGAAAACTGAGAAAAGATGAAAAAGAAGGTTTTTGGAATCCTAAAAATGGTATTCAATTTGACTAATTAGATAATTCTTCATACCTTTTTTGACCAACATTTTCAGCATCGACTAATTTAGCAACACTTTCTTGTAATGCACTAGTTCTATTAATAATAGCTATTTTTTCCATCTGTTCAATTTCTTGATATGTTCTCAACTCTAAATCGGCTTCCACGATTTGCTTTTTCAATTCAATTTGTCTTGAAATCAAAGTCTCGTACCTCTTTTGATAACCTCCATTAATTATTAAGAATTTTTTCTCTAAACTTGCAGATTTAGATGCTGTAGATTTCAATTCATTGACAAGTGACTGAATTTGTTCATTTGAAGGTGCCAGTACACCAGTTAAGCCTGGAAGCAGCTCTGGTTCATACTGCACTGCAATTTTGGAAACAGACTTGGAGATTTCTTCATCAATTTGATCCTGGATTGATTTGTATGTCTCGTCATCAAGATCCGGTATCACGAGCACATTTTGAGGATCATCATGCAATCTACAATAATCTGATTTGATTAATCTAATCATCTCGGCTTCTATCAATCCGGCAACAGAGCTGTTGTCGTCCTCGGAAACTTCAAAATCATCATCCAATAACGGAATCGGTAATTTTTTTTGCAATGCCTGTGACCTTCTTAATAATGCCTTCGCTTTTTCGTCTTCTTCTTTCAATTTATTCAACCTCAATAACTCACCTTGATCCACTATCGTTTCCTTGGTAGCAACTACAGTTTCAGGCTCTTCATCACTCAATGAATCCACAATGATATCGTCATAATTATCCTGTGTTGGTGCTGGTAATGCTGCCAATTTTGACTTGATATCAATTGAAAAATTATCATCATCATCAACATTTTCGATAACTGTGGGCACTGCCAAACTCACTTCATCATTCTTCAAAGGCTCAGGAATAACCAATTTTCTTCTCTTGAAGTCGTTCAGTTCATTCAATTTTTCATCAGCCTCAGTGGTTGCCTGTATATCTCTATTTCTCTTTTCCTTCTTTGCTTGTTTTTCAAATTCAACATTTTTAGTACCGTGTTTCCGTACATTTTCTTCAAAATTTCTTTGTTCTTTAACATTTCTATCATTTTCCTCTGTTGTATCATAGAAACCAACTTGTGGCAGTTGATATACAGGAATCTCAGCATTATAATCAATATGCTTATCATCATCTTTCTTCTTTCTCTTTAATTTCATATTAATACCAGCATTTTTCAACTCTCTTCTCTTTTGTAATAATGCAATTCTCCTACTTTCATCCAACATCCTTTCTCTTGCTTTCCTCTTTGCCTTCTTACCTTGCGTATTTGCCAATCGAGCTCTTGCTTCAGATAACATTTCTTTCTCTTCATCATCCATATCTTCTTCATCAGGTCTTGCCGGTTTACTCTCTGGATTCAAATGCAAATCTCCTACTTGTATTTTCCTCCCTATTGCTGCCATACTCTCAATCCCAGGTCCTGTTAATCCAAGCTCATTATCAGTTTCTTGATTTGCTTCATCTAATAATTGCTGATACCTATCTATACACTGTGTCGCTGTTCTTCCAGCGATGGGAGCTATTGTCCTCCACTGATTTGGCAATAATTTCACCATTCTCAACAACTTCTGATCTTCTTCTTTCGACCATTCGATCTTTCTAATGTTCGGATCTAACCACTCGTTCCATCTTGCCTTACATTGTTTAGCTGTTTTCTTGGCCAACAACGAAGAAACACGAGCCCACTGGTTAAGACCATATTTCGATATCGACAGTTTTAATATCTCATCTTCAACATTGGTCCATATACCACCTTTGACGTACACTGGAGCCATCTTTGAAGTGTCTATGGTCTATACCCTTTAAAATTTTTTTTTTTTATTATTTTTTTTTTAAAAAAAAGAGGAAAAAAAACAACAACATTTTTCAGTTTTTTGAACAACATTTTACTTACATCAAAATCAGAAGCATGAAGTTACTGTTGAGATCGAAGCATCAACGGCTTATATTACAATGCTATCCTCCAGGGAAGAGTGTTGATAAGAAACCAAATCCGTCAGAATTGAGTTATTTGTTGTATTATGCCACTACTAGACGTACCAAATTGTTGAAAGTTGGTGTTTTCCTTCAAAAGAAAGTGATCAATGATTACAACCATAATAGAACGGGGAATTTATTGGTGTCTTTGGACATTATAAAAGGTCTAATTGATAAGTGTTCCGAGAATCTTGATGCTTTTGCAATCAATTTGTTGGTGATTTTCAAGCATATCTTAATGACAAATGATTTGGCACTTTGCCAGTATTTGCTTCCAATTTTCTCATCTTTTTGTAAACAAATTAAGAGTGATATTTTCAATGGTGATTTAGATTTCATAAATCAATTCGAAGATGTTTGTCAGAAATTTGTAAGTTTTGGATATAAGGCAGTTCTGCCGAATGAAAATGAGTGGACCATATTAAGTCTACAAAGTATTCAAAGTTTTAGTCCAACTTTAGCATATAACAATGGATTAACGGAGGTCTTGGTTAATTATTCTATGCCTTTAATCTTGAGCAATATATATGAGATTGATAAGCAAGAACTTGATTCTCATTTAAATCCAGATGGAGGAGCAAATGAGTTGAAAAAATTATCAACTATTAAACATGTCACTACAGCAGTATCAAATACCCAGGACGTTCCAATGTTAGCTTCTGAGACTGTCGAGGGAGAAGCCTATAGATCTTTAAACAGTTTTTTTGATACCACATCCAATTCCACCGGGAACCAATTACAAAACTCGTCGAATGCATTGATCGATTATATGATTGCCAATAACGCATCGGAGAGTTGGGCTAATAGATTAATACAACTTTCAGTGAACTGGATTCCTGTGAGTTCTAGATTCAGATTCTTGGATTCTTTGTTTAGAAAATTGATAATGACTAATGATAGAAAGACCAAGATGACTTTGACTGGTCAAGTTAGTGGTCTATTATCATCACCAGTGACATTAATTAGTTTGGATGTTCCAGGTACTTTGAAATTATTGTGTCGTGAACAAATGTCCTTGCTGGAAAATATTAAAAGCCATAGTGATGAATTAATTGTCAGTTACACAAATTGTATTAAGTCTTTAACATCACATTTATACTATAGAAACCAAGTCTCCGATATTATATCTGGGTTATTGAAAGAATGTTCAGATTATTATGATAATTATCCAATTGATGAAGATAAATATAGAAATTGTGTGATGGTATTATTTGCCGATATTAAAGCACTCTTGAATAAACCTTATAGTGAATCTAATGAATCATTATCGTTGGACATTTGGGAAGACACTTTTACCTTTCTCTTAATTGAAGATGACACGTTGGTGAAAATTTATGGACATTTACTCTTGGATTATTTAAACTTGGAAGTTAGAAATGCACAATTGTACACTAAACCAAATTTTAGTAAATATATCACTAACCAATTTAATCCATTATCACAATTTTTCCAATATATCAATGATTATTTCAATTCATTTACAGCTGATGAATTTGATAATTCTCTTGACATTTTGGTTACAGTTACTATAAAATTGATTAAGAGATATGGTATTAATACCATTGCCAATGGGTTACCTTTTTTCTTTCAATGGCAATTAAGAGACATGACACAAATTAAAAAAATTGATTTGGCAAAAGATTCATTCCTGTTCATCTTCTTATACGAGTCAAGTAAATTTTTAGAAATTGAAGGACTTGATAATATAATCTTATCAAAACAACTGTTTCGTGAATCAAATAATTTGGTATATGCCACTAATTATAAATTTGATGTCACTAAAATGGATAATGACCCGTTTATCACTAAAGAAATGATTGAATCGAAGATCACTGATAAATCTATCTTACTATCATGGCTCAATTTGGATGCTAAACAGCCATATAAAGATGAGTATAATAGTTTGATGAATATATCAAAGCAACCATCATTGATACAAATTAATAACAATAATACTGCTGAGTCAGAGAATAATAGAGTCGTGACATCTTCTGGATCAACTCCATCGATAACGACACCAACTACCACGACAAATTTGAATGGTCTTGAACAAAATCATGAAAGTATACTGTCGACTTTCCAAAACAGGTCATTTACACCAACATCTAGTTTCCAACCAAAGCCTTCACCAAAAGTGATAGATTTGAAGCATGCTATAAGTGGGAACAGTCTAAGGTTAACATCTTTTGGTGGAGGAAGTAGTATTAGGCAAAATGGTGGGTTCACGTCGAGTGTTGTCTCCAGTAGAATCATGGATGATGTTGGCTCGTTATTGCTGGAGTTAGATATAGATGGAGACCTCAGTAGTGATGAAGATGGTAATTATAGTAAAGGAAGATTAGTCCGTTAAGGACCTAGCATCGCAAGACACAAAGAACTTATTTATAGAATATTCAAAAATTGTAGTTTACTGTTTTAAAAATTTGTTTTTTTCCGTTTTTTTTAGAGAGTCAATTGTGGAATTTCGTATATTAATGAAGATCATGGTATTCTTGATAAAAGACTAGAGTCAAAACCAAATTGTAGGGAATAATTGACATCAAAAAGTGAAAAAAAAAAAAAAAAAAAAAGAAAAAATCGAAAAAAGGGCCAAAAAAAAAGCACACACAGAGATCATAATAGTATAATAATCGTCATCATCATTTAAATGGGATGAGAAGATGTTGGTATTTCCATTTAAGTTTATTCGTCATCTTCTTCATCTGAGACCAAGGCATCGAAAGCATTGAAAGCTTTATTTTGCTTATCAGCAATTTCTCTTGGGTCGGCAGGTTTAGAACTACCTATGTTCTTATTATTTGGTCTTGCCTTAACAAAAGCCTCTCTAAAAGTTTCCCTTTCACCTTCAGCTTCAGTACTAAATGAAGATTTCTTTGGTTTGGCAGAAGTGGTGATCCACCCATCAGCATCTGGTTGTGGAGGCAGTTCCTTGGCCTTATGTTTTCTAGCGAAATTTGGACGGTGTGTTACTGATGATCTTCTTCTAGTTCCTGTATGGTGATCATCGTGCTCGTATAAAGCAGCTAATGCCACTTTAACTTCATCAACCATCTTGACAAAAGATGACAAGTCGGCACCTTTTGGCAAAGCTGTGTTATCCTTGAATTCGAGTAATTGTTCTTGACTGTACTTGGTAACCATTGTTAATTAAGATAGCAACTAGATATAAAACCTCACAAAAGACACTAAAATGATATTAGAGATATGAATGAATAATTCTTTATGGTGTTCACCTTTTTTTTCTTCCGTTTTTTTTTTTTTTCGAACAAAAAAATTTTTTAGAGCGATGCCCAAAAACGGTTATATTGAGCAAATGTCACACGACTTCTTTTTTCTTAGGAGAAAAAAGTAAAAAATTTTCATTTTAAAGAAGAGATGGATCAATAATAATAGGGTTAACTAGAGGAATAGTAGAGTCAAGGGTACTGTTCATAATCTTATAGAGGAAAGTTAGAAAATAGAATAAAAGATGCCAGTTTCTAAGAGTTTAGGAAAGATCCAGAAGGCATCAAAGAATAAGAATATTCATCCAAAGGGACGTAAATTCAAGCAACTTAATAGAGCTACGTTGAGGGAGCAAACGATTCTGAAGAAGAAGCTGGAGCATTCGGAGAAGAAATCACATGAATTGATGATCATTAAATTTGTACAAGATGCTGTGATGGAGCAAGAAAAAGATATATTCACGTTAGATGAATTAAAACTGATATTATTGGATTATATTAATAGAGATGATGAAGAATTAGAGATGTTAAAACAACTGAGAAAACCTGGAAGACCAACTTCAAATAAGCAGTTATTATTGGAAAATAGGAAAAAACAAGAATTGAATATTTTTGAAACAGGATGGTATGTTCCTGATATAATGGATCTGCAAACGGTTAAAAATCTTAGGAATTGGAATGGTACTTTTGGTGGTAATAATAATATAAATAAGATCTTGGTGAAACAATAGGTGTATTTACATATATATATATATATATGCCAGATAAGATATAAATAAATAAACTCCCTATTTAATATCAATTTCGCCAACATGAACAATTCTCTTTGCATTTTTGAATTGTAAATCATCATCGATAAAGAAACTTCCAATTACCAAACCCGTTGATAACATACCAATTAATGTGAAAATTTTCTTACTAAAATTCCAAATCAATTTAAAAAATCGATTTTTCTCATTTCTACTGAAAACTAATATCTTATCATCACTACCGGCAATTAATTTCCAATCTTGACGTGATAATTTACGAATGTACCTAATATACAACTCTGGATTTTCTAAATTACTCAAAATAGTGAATAAATCTTTTGGAATATAATTGAAACCCATCGGATTTGCAGATCCACATTTAATCGTCTTACCTTTTGAAGTTAATATTAAATATTCATGACTTGCCAGTTTTTGATGCAACATGGGAAACAATAAATCATTTGATGACTTATTGAAAGGATTTAAAATTGATAATGGAATCAATGTACCAGGAACTAATTTTGGTGAAAAAAATTTCCCATCTTCTAAAGTATTATCATTATTTATCAATTTTGATCTTGACCACTCATAAGCTTTTTGCCTACGAAAATTTTCCTCTTTTGACATTTCATTTGATTGTTTCAGTTTTTGTAAAAAAATTTCAATCGATTCCAGTGGTTCTTCTTCTTTAGCTGTATTTGGTGTATACAATTTAGCATACTTATCTCTAATATCAGCAGCTGTTAATTTTTGTAACGAACTTTCATCTTTAAATTCCTTTGATGTCGTCATTTCATCCAGAAATTTATTTAAAAAATCATCATTACTTGATCTTGGTTGTCTTGCCTTAATTTCATTTTCAAGTTCCAGAATCTTTGATTTCTTCTTTGTCAATTCCAGTAATTTGATATCCGAATTATTAAATTCTTTCATTTTTCTCCTTTTCTCCAAAGGTTTATTGAAAACTTTCAAGATATTATTAATTTGTTCATCTTCATTCTTGATAAGAATTTTTTGTAAAAAAGATGAATCAATTTTCAAGAGTTGATTACACATCTGATAAATCTTTGTGACATCACATTTCAGTTGATTGACAAGATAATCTTTGAAAAATTGTGATTTAAATTTATCTAATAAATTTTCAACTGTTTTGGAATTCAATTTTGTCCGAAGATTTAAATATTCTCTTATCGATGGATTCTTCGAAACAAAATCCTGTAATAATTTCAATTCATTCTTGAAATTCTTAGCAAACTCATCATCAGTTGATGGCTTTTGCTTATATTTCTTCTTCAATGTAATTAGATCAATTTCATATTCTTTCTCATCTTCTCCACCTCCTCTATCACCATTGTCCTTGACAGAGGCATAGTATCTCACAGATAGTGGCACCACCACTACTGCCCTACTTGGTCTAGCCAATACTAGCAGTACGCGAGATCTGATTAATGCTGACATTCGCTTATTATCTTCAATTAAATTGATTTGCCTTTCAATTTTTTTTTTTTTTTTTTTTCTTATAGGAATTTTTTTACAGCATTTTTAAAATACAAGATATTAAATATAAATTAAGAAGTATATATAGAGGTGGACGAAAATTCAATCTGTGCTTGAATGTGTCTCATCGACGACGGGACTAATTTCTTTAGTCAAAGATCTTCTACTTTTAACAGTAGTAATTTTCTCATCACTTTCTTCGATTTGTTCGATGTAATGTTCATAATCTTCATCGACATTGACAAGGGGACCTTTATACCACTTGTGAGCATCAAGAATCCACCAACCACCAGCCAGGATGAAGACGAAACCCATGATAACGATAGTGTAATTCATGTTTTCCAGGGTAACAGGCATATAATTAGGGAAGATGAAGACAATGGAAACGAAAACAGTCCAGAAACATGCGTAACACATAACAGGTTTTGAAAATCTACCCATATGGAAAGGACCTTTCTTTACACCCATTCTTTCAGCATTCAACACGTATAACCCGATACAAATGACGTAAGACCAATCAGTGGCAATGGCACAAGCAGAAAAGACAGCATTCATAGCAATTGTGGAACCTAAATTGATCAATGAGATCAATGCATTGATTGTAGCCAATAACCATACGGCTCTTAATGGAGCATTAACTCTCTTGTTTAAGACATGGATCTTGTCGGAGTATGGTAAGAATTTGTCACGGGCCAATGACCAAATCGATCTTGATGTGTAACACATGGCAACGGCACCACAGAACCAAATAATGACAAATGCTAAAGATAAATATGCAGTAGCAGCTTTCTTACCCAAGACATCGTAATATAATTGTACAATAGGTTGACCAGTTTCTGTGTTTAACAATCTATCCATATCATCACCCATAACAAGGGCAAATACAACACAAAGAATCCAACCTAAGATGGCAGTTGTTGTTAAAGCCGATGCAATGGCCAATGGGACTTGTCTTGCAGCACCTTTTGATTCTTCCGAAATTCTTGTGGTCAGATCATATGAGGTCATGACCCATGAAACGTTTAAGAACCCAAAGAGGAAAGCCCAACCATCTGAAGACCAACCTGTATTGTTAATGATTTCACCAAATACAAAGCCTCTTGTATTAAATTTTTCACATTTAACCAATAAATGAATAATCAAGGCAATTGTAGTACCAATATTGACGAAGCAATAAGTCTTTGTAATATTAGCCAATACGTAACCTGGAAGTGAATTTAACAATGCGTGACTTAAGATGACTAAGATGGTGACCAGAGTAGTGTGACCTCTTGTTGGTACGTATTCATAATCTGTATACATTGACACGATGGCCAACAACAAGGTGGCAGCTCCAAAATCAGTCGAAGCACAACCAGTGATGGCACCAACTAAGAATAACCAACCATCGACCCAGCATGTCAATGGGGCATATTTTGGAGGACAAACATGTTTGATAACGTAGATCATACCACCTGAAGTTGGGAAACATGAAGTTAATTCTGCTACAGACCATGCGATACAAAGACATCCAAAAGCTCCGACAAACCAACACCAAACACAAGCAGCAGGTCCACCAGACCACATTGGGTACAAATAGGTAATTGAGATTGTACCCATAAGACCAGAGATGGATAATGCGAACGAGAAAGTTGATAAGAAATTATAATCTCTCTTGAATTCTTGTTTATAACCAAGATGAGCCAAATTGGCAGCATCGAGATCTATTGGAATACCATTAGAAACAATAGGTTCTAATTTTTCGTGATCCATATTATTGATTTTTAAAGAAAGATAATTGGAAGCAGGATTCAAAATTATATATATACGGAGTTTTTGGAAACGAAAAATTTTTCCAATATGTGAAAAATCAACAAGTAGGTGCAGGTAAAAGCAGCATCATAAAAAGTATGTTAAATATATAGGTCGCCTATAATTCGGTCACAACAACAAAGAGATGAGATATGTTGCTAGTCTATTATACACCACTGACTAAGAAGCAACAACCCCGTTCTACTCTCTCACTAAGATCTTTTCTTATCTCTCTATCTTTTTTTTACGTAGATCCATTAAAAAATTACCTAAAAAAGATAAAACAAGCAGCACATTTTTCTACATCCATCTCTTCATATCTTGTATAGTGTATATATATCTCTACCTATATCTATTCATCCATCTCTCTATCTATATCTATCTCTATCTAGATAGATAGATAGATAGTAGACCCTATTTACATATATCACATGCGGCATACCGGAGTCAAATTGATAATTTTTTTCTTCTCTTTTTCAATTTGCAAAATTTTTGTTGGGAAATTTGAAGTGACTGTGTTTTTTTAACCTAAGTATAAAAGATATATGATATGAAAATGAATAAAATATCCCCTTTTATAGATAAGGTTATCTCTTATCTTATCGTCATACACAATCAATATTAATACCTTTTACAGTAAAACCAAATAATATGTGTTGTGTTTTGATCACTAGAGAGTAGATTTCAATTTCCTAATTAGGCAAGTCAAATCTTTTTTTTGATATATTATGCACGATATTATATATATATTATTTCCTTTTATGCTCGTTTTGATATACATCACACTACTACTATTGCCATGGCCAGTATTTCAACCAGTGAACAATCTTGTTCAAATTCCCCAATTCTTGTATCAATTCCTCGCCAGTTTCAATAGGTAACACCTGGTTTGTCATCGTGTTCATGATCTTCTTATTCATATTAGATCTCAATTTGGATCTTGACGTGAACCTATTCGTGATACGGCTTAATCTTATCTTTGAGATCGCTTGACTACGTTTTCGAGTCTTGATAAATGCAGTGGAATCCGAGATGTATCCGTTCATAAAAGACGACCTAATAGCTCTTGCTATTCGTCTCGCCGTTCTGAATCGTGAATACCTTGGCGGTGGTAATGATCTCATTTGTTAGCAATTGATTATATAACTAAAACAAGAAAACGAAAAAAAAAAAAAAATAAGAAAAATCTCAATCATATTCTTCATCATCACTCCAACCAAATTGATACTCCAGTAAATAATCTTCAATCTCTTCTATAAGATCCAGTCTCTCATCATCTTTGATCTTCATCACGGCCAATTTCATTTTCTTGAAACTCAGTTGTAATTTATCTGATGTCCCCATTGAAACATAAAATTCAGGGCCAATTTCAATGTTTGGGAATGATGAAGGTGGATTGAAATAAATTGGCAATTTATATTCAATCAACCCAAGCTTATTTGTTCCAAGACTTATTAACTCTTCAAAATTATTGCTAGTATTTGATTTAAATCTTGAAATAACACTCTTGCTGAAAAAATGTTGTTCTTTCACTTGTCCCATCACCAGACTTGTTAGATTTTCATCATCTAATTTGATATCAGTGACAAGATTCCTCTTATTAATCCCCATTGTTATCCCATTGATGAAATCATTCATCGACGTGACACCCATTGCATACATCAAATTAACTGTTTCAAAAACAGGGGTTATTTGACCACAACTCTCCCATAAATTATTACTTGGTAATGACAATGGAACAAATAATGAACTATTCGACAAATTATAAATCGTGGACCTCACACGGTTCAAAAAATGAGCCATACTTAATTCATCATTCAACTTGTTATCGTATAATCCCCATGTGGTACATACAGTCTTTGGCAAATATTCATCTTTAAGATCCAGTACCAATTCATGGCATAAACCACCCCATGAAGAATCCATTTCACTCACTATATTAACACCTTGTAAATTATCACATTCTTCTAAAAAAACACGAACTACATCATCCATTAAATTTTTATCATACTCATTTTCTCCAACACGAAATTCTGTAATTTCCCGACTTGGATCAGATCTCATCACAGTTTTCGCCAAATCAGGATCAAGTTCCCAATTCTTAACCTCGTTAAATGAACGAGCATCATATATCAACCGTGTATAATCTGTCCAAAATTTGGTATTATTCTTATTCAACTCCGGCACCATAGTACCTGAATCTAACAGTTTTTGATACTCATTCTTATCAATCCTTGTTTGTAATTGAATTTTCTCAATCTTATCAACGAGTTCATCTTTCTTCAGAGTTTCCAGATACTCATATTTCCCAAGTGATCCAAACCCATTATGACAATCAAGAAGTATAGTTCTTGGTGTATATGATACTGTATTATTCAGCTTATTGATTACAGGTTTCAAGAAAATCGAATGATCAACTTCGTTTTTCTTACCATCATAGTCCAAATACGATTCTTGCTGGTTGTTGAAATGACATTGCAAATGACCTGCTGATTGTGATAAACAGATATTGATTATCTCCTTCATAGTTTATCTCTCTCTCCATAGTTAAGAAAAATTTTTCAAAAAAAATATTTTTTTGTTTTTTTATTGACAAAAAAAAAAAACTACGTGGTAAAAACAAAAAAGCTTAATACATCTTACAAACCGAGTATGAATTTCTTGATAATACTTATAGCTTTTATAATATCGTACAGTGTCGCTGACCTGGATTATTATAAGATCTTAGGGGTTGACAGGAATGCCGATGACAAGGAAATCAAGAAGGCTTATAGAGCATTGAGTAAGAAATATCATCCTGATAAGAATCCTGGGGATGAAGAAGCACATGAAAAATTCATTGAAATTGGTGAAGCCTACGAGGTGTTGAACGACCAAGAGAAGAAATCTTTATATGATAGGTATGGAGAAGTCGGGGTGAAGAATGGAGGTCAACAACAGCAACAACAGCATAATCCATTTGACATGTTTTTTGGGCATCATGGATTTCAACAACAACAAAGACAGGGGAAACCAAGAGGACAGGATATAACAACGACGATGTCATTTACATTGAAGGATTTTTACAATGGTGCAACAAGAGA
This sequence comes from Nakazawaea ishiwadae, assembly GCA_022817945.1. NCBI lineage: Eukaryota > Fungi > Ascomycota > Pichiomycetes > Alaninales > Pachysolenaceae > Nakazawaea > Nakazawaea ishiwadae. The sequence goes on along the minus strand of JAFLRI010000014.1, from coordinate 24,973 downwards.
TTTCCAAGTTGAGATGCAAGATATTTGTGATACTTGTAAAGGAACTGGATCAAAAGATGGTAAGACACATCAATGTACCACTTGTAATGGTATGGGGATAAGAATTGTCAAGCAACAAATTGCTCCAGGGATGTTTCAACAATTCCAAACCACTTGTGATAAATGTGGAGGTAAAGGTAAGATTATAACAAATCATTGTGGGAAATGTAATGGAGATGGAGTTTATCGTAATACAAGATCAAATCATATCAATTTGACACCTGGTACTGCAAGAGAATTTGTTGAAGTGTTAAAAGGTGAAGCTGATCATAGTCCTGATTGGATTGCAGGTGATTTAAGAATACAGATAAGAGAATCGCAACTGGATAATTTAGGTTATACAAGAGTTGGTAATAATTTGTACCGTAAAGAGGTATTATCATTAAAAGAGGCAATACTTGGTAATTGGGAAAGAAAAATCCCATTTTTAGATAATTACGATCCAATGATAATTTTAAAACGTGGTGAAGGTGACGTTGTACAAAATGGTGAAGTTGAAAAAATTAGTAACAAAGGTATGCCAATTTATAACCATGAAGATGAATTTGGAGATTTGTTTATAGAATATCAAGTCATCTTACCACAAAAATGGAATTTCAAAGATGAATTATAGATTAAATATACACACTATATTCCTTCATACCATGATTCTTCAACAGGTATATCTATAAATAAACTTTCTTTTTTTGGCTCGTGTCTTGACATCATCTTTTTGATCCGTATATTGAACCTACTATGTTTATTTAAATGGCATAATTTTTCATGTCTTAATAATGAATCTTTTCTTGGGAAATTCTTGTAACAATATTGATAATTACAATTAAAACCTTCAAATTCTAAATTATGTAAATGATCATGATGATGTTGCGACTCGAAATGTCTTTTCAATTCGGCCCTTCTTGTAAAACCAATTATCTTATATGGACAACTCATATTAGAACATTTGAATTTTTTTTCAATTTTAAATTCATCTAAATGTGATACATATTCAATTAAACTTTTAAAACTCATTGGACAATGAGAACATTTATATATGCCTTTTTTCAATTTCTTTGAAACATGATCCAAGATCATTGTATCTCTTAGAAGATCTTGTAAAATTGGCTTATACTCAATTCTCAATTTTGCCTGTCTTTTCTTACTTGGTTTAATTTTTACTAATTCTACCTCTTCTCTCTGAAACATAAAATAATCTTCATTTTCAAATGTACATGATTCTGGAGTTAACATATACTCTTGCTCCGGTTCAATATTCTCGAAAAAAGCTGGAGAATCTAATGATTCCGGAGTAGCTAATAAGTACTCATCAAATTCATAAGGTCTCTCATCATCCCAAATTGTATCCATCTTTTGTTTATGCTAAGGGTATTAATTATAAGATAGCCTGACATACTTGCATCTTTATACCAGCCAAAAAAAAAAAAAAAAAAAAATTGTCGAAGGTGGTCAAAAAGAAAAGAGATAAAACATGATTAAAACAAGATCAAAATTATTAAAGTTACCTTATCGGGGGTGTTGGTATTATAAAGATATGCAACATTTTAAAAAATTATTTTTTTGATTAGGTTTTGGGTACCAATTAGTCTTGGTAAAAAAAAAAAGTGGCACAAAAAAAAATATGGTTTGCAGCCGATTGTATTCTTATCACTATTAGAACTGGTTTGTTTCAAATGATGTTGCAAGTATCAACAGGAAGATCACCCTACAATTTCAAAAAAGTTAAAAGAGAATTTTTGAAACTGACAAATTTGTCTTGTAGGGTGTCCCCCAATGATACTTTTTTTATTGCCGAGTAGTGGGAATTAGTCAATGTTTGAGATTTGTCCCAGATCCCAAGTGTGTCAACCCAGTGCAGTAGTTGTAGTGTTAAATGATATACGATGTGAACCCCAAGTGCTGCAAAAGACAACAACGATCTGCAACGTATGTAGTACACTTTTTAACCTTTAAGTTTCTGCATAAGCTCAATTAAGAAAAAAAAAAAAATTTCTAATTTAATTAATTAATTGGCTCCAACAGAGCCGATTGTTTCGGATTTGTGGGCATTGATACAATTATGAAACACACTTTCTCTTTCGCATCTCTGTATGGAGGGGTGAGTGAAGGGCCACAGATTGTTATTGTTGCAGGACAAGATTGTTGCATATTTGACAAACAATAGTACAGTTTTTTTTTTCTTGACTTGCATCTGTAGTTATAGCACTAAAAAACAAAAAAGGAGGATCCCTGGCTGCTTTAGTACCCTTTGAACAGCTTCCCCGGGAATATCTATATCACTTGAGAATTATCATTTTCTTTCCAACTTGAAGAACCATCTTTATAAACTTCACTTTTCCAGATTTCCACTTTTGACTTGATCTCTTCTAATATATACATCAGCAGTTCCCATCCTTCTTGTCTATGTGTACTACTCAATGCAATCATAATACTATCTTCCATCACTGGGACTATTCCTAGCCTATGACTGATCATTATCTTATGAATAAATTTATCTTTGGATAACTCTTGAAAATTAGATTTCAGCTCCTTGGCTATCTTCACCAAAGATCGCAATGCCAATTGATGATGTGACTCATATGAAAGCTCAAGAACTTGTTTTGATTCAAATGAATCTCTTGTAGTCCCACTGAAAAAAATTATTGCTCCAGCTGATGGTGATCTCACAAATTCTATAAAATTAGATGAATCGAGAGTCTTTCTTGTCAAACATATCTCAATATCTTCATCTCCTATGAGTGATTGTGGTGCTATCCACGTATCAACATCATTCATCTTTTGGTTCTTCGTTGTGTTTTGTTTGATTTGTTTTTTTATTTTTCGCTGTGTTTTTTTTTTTTTTTTTTTTTTTCTTGAAAATTCAAAGAATTCTTTGGATAAATTTTTATTCAACATAATGACACAGAGATGGAGTCTTATCTTCTGTATGGAGGTGGGATTTCTTAAGTAAAAATTTTAAAAAGAAGCCAAAAAAAATAAAGATAAAATGATTTTGCCCAGGATCGAACTGGGGACGTTCTGCGTGTTAAGCAGATGCCATAACCAACTAGACCACAAAACCATTTTATACTCAAAAAAAATGACCCTGTTCAACACACGTGATTAAAAAAATTGTTAATTTTGATATATACAGACACGACTTTGTTTCTATGGAAAATTACAAGTTTTATTTGAAATACTAATACCTCTATAATTTCTTGCTTTTTTTTTCTCTTCATCGATCAGAATATTTGGGATGGTAAGTGTCTATAAAGAGGAGTATTCTGACTTATTATCCTGTCCTCATTCCTCCATGTCTTGTTAATTTTTTAGTATAATTTTTTTTTAGAGGAAAAAAAAAAAAAAAAAAAAAAAAAAAAAAATTTCAGATTTTGAAGATTGAAACAACGTTCAATTTTTACACTTAAATAGTCTAACATATATGATCCAACTCTTTTATAGTCTCTTCTCACAGTTCAAAGGAGCAAGCAGGCAAATAAATGCTATTAGAAGTCATACTACCAGTGCCACTATGGGGAATCCAACTTTGAGTAACCTTCAAAGTTTTGATCCACGTTTAGGAGCTATCATGACTCAGTTGGATATGATGGCTCCTAGATTTGAGCTCTCAAAAGATGAGATAGAGATTATATCTCATCCAGTTTCATTTTACAACAGTTTGAAAGACAAGATTTCATCGGCAAAGTCTAGGATTTTCTTGAGTACCTTGTACGTTGGAAAGACACAAGATGATTTGATCGATTGTTTATCCCAAGCATTGAGTAGAAATGAGAAATTAAAAGTCCATATATTAGCAGATGCTTTAAGATCAACTAGAGAGAGTCCAGGTTGGTCATCTGCCTCGTTATTAGCCAAATTGGTCGAGCAATTCGGTGATAATAGAGTTGATGTTAGATTATACCATACCCCACATTTAAGAGGCATAGAAAAACTGTTGATACCTAAGAGAATTAATGAAGGATGGGGTTTACAACATATGAAATTATATGGATTTGACGAAGAAGTCATATTGTCTGGTGCAAATTTATCAGAAGATTATTTCACTAATAGACAAGATCGTTATTATGTTTTCAAACATAAAGACTTGACAGATTATTATTTTGGTATTCAACAAGCAGTATCTTCTTTAAGTTACAAGGTACTTGCATCACCAAATTCTGCTAAGAAATACAAATTATCATGGCCAACTTCAAATAAATCGTCTGAACCACACATGAATTTGGAAAGATTCATCTCTGATGCCACTTTCTTGTTAGAACCACTTTTAAAACAACGCAAATTAAAAGAATTTGAGAAATATCCCGATAATAAGGAAATTAGTACCGTGGTCTATCCAGTATCTCAATTCACTCCATTGTTGAAACCAGATACTTCTACAGAGAAACCAAGCATCTTAAGGTTATTATCTGCATTGGACATGTCATCTATGAAATGGACTTTCACTGCAGGTTACTTCAATATGCATCCAGATATTCAAAAAAGATTATTAGAATCTGTGGCATCTGGTACAATTATAACGGCTTCTCCAAAGGCAAATTCTTTTTATAAATCTAAAGGAATATCACAATACTTACCAGATGCCTATTTATATTTGACAAAGAAATTTTTACGCGATGTTCATCTGATAAAGAAACAGGATAAGATTCAAGTCAAAGAGTGGGAAAATGGAGTGGTGAATACACCCGGTGGCTGGTCATATCACGCAAAAGGTATTTGGATCAACAACGCAAAGGAAGATGTTCCTTCAATAACTGTGGTTGGTTCTTCTAATTACACAAAGAGATCTTACTCTTGTGACTTGGAATCAAATGCCATTGTGATTACAAAAGATGAAGACTTGAAAAAAATGATGAAAGATGAAGTTGAAAACTTGATGGTGCATTCTTCAAATTTAAATTTAGAAGATTTTTCAAAAGAAGAAAGAAAAATTAGTCCTGGTGTAGTGCTTGCTACTAAGATACTAGGTAAGAGACTTTGAAAAGCTTATAGAACAAAAAAAACATGTAAATATCTATTTATTCGGCATCTCATCTATTGAAAACTAAACAAAAATTTTCTTTGTTGAAAAAAAAAAAAAAAACTTGAAAAAAAAAAAAAAAAAAAAAAAAAAGAGAACACGCAAAACACGGGAAACAATAATAACAACAACGTTCTTTAGTATATCAACAAAGAACCTACAGGAAATGGATGACTACGATGAGAGTGCTACATTGAGTGATAATAGATATTACAATGATTTCTTGCATTTCAAGAACCGTATTTTTGCCACGTATCAAACATATTTGGACAAAGTTGTTCCATTCACAATTCAAAGATGGGCAGCTTTTTATGTGTTGGTGATTGCTTTCATGTTAAGGATTTTCTATTCAGAAGGATGGTACATTATCTGTTATACTCATGCCATCTATTTGTTGAACTTGTTTTTAGCTTTCCTCACCCCAAAATTTGATCCATCATTGGAACAAGAAATGAATAATGAATCAATTGAAGAAGGTACTTCAAATTTACAAGAGGACGAATTCAGACCTTTCATAAGAAGATTACCAGAGTTCAAGTTTTGGTATAAGGCCACTGTTGCCACTGTCATTGCATTGGTTTGTTCTTTAATCCCACTTTTGGATATTCCAGTATTTTGGCCAATATTATTGATGTATTTCATCATTCTTTTCACTTTAACAATGAAAAAACAAATTCAACACATGGTTAAGTATAAATATATCCCATGGGACTTGGGTAAGAGAAGTTATGGAAAATAAGTTGCAACAGTTGAATTGAAATAGAATTATGTTAGCTTTTTAATCGCTAATTTTATTTGTTAATGGATTTTGTCATCTTGTTTTCTCAGTGGAATTTATGGCAATAGCACAAACTTGCTCTCCTTCCATTGACTTGTGTCATGTAATAATTTTCAAAATCATATATATTAATTTTCAAAATCATAAAAATTTTGTTTTACAAAATAAAAAAAAAAAAAAAAAAAAAGTTGAAGTTTATGTCAACATGTATATTCCAACTGCGAATTTGAGTGCCTAGAAGCCGGTTGGCTACTAGTGGCTTCAATTGGTCAGTCTTTTCAAAATCTAAAAAATAGAAATGTGTAGTCTAAAGCGATCTTCTGCTATGATAGACTTACTGAAAAAAAAAAAAAAAAAAAAAGAAAAAAACACTAGAGGAACAATTGCTAAGAAGAAGTCTCTCATAAATCTCGATGTCACCAGTGGTCTTTCTCCTATTCAAGCATTATATAACTTCAGGCGAATCAATTTGTTGTAATTATTCATATACTAGTAATGTGAGGCTTAAAAAAATATATTATTTATTATAAAATATATATTTTTATCTTTTCTTGAACTCGAACTCTCAACAGCCTATGTTTTTGATAATGACCTCTATGACTTCACACTGTGATATCATCTACCTCGTGATCAAGAATACAGTACTAGAGTATCACAACCATCATTCAATAATTTTCTACAATAAACACCTACGTTTAGGGTTTAAGGTAAAATTCTCAGCACTATTCAGTGACTCGAACCAAAGAGGAAACTTTGGAAGAGATGGAAACACCTACTAAATTCTCATTAATGCCAAATTTCGAACGGCTACCAACGTTTCCAAGGTCATCAACCAATGCTAAAAAGGTTTTTTTTCTCTTTAAAATAATTTCTCAGATTACTGAATCAAGGGCTCACTTGAAGAAACGCTTTCGAATTAATGAACTATTCAACAGTTATGCTATATGTAACTATTATATTGACTTTGCTCTTCTTTTTCTTAAATATCACTAAAACAAAACACTTTCTCACTCAATTTTTTATTTTTTATTTTTTATTTTTCTTTACTTTTTTTTACTTCTCTCAGGGAGTGCAGTAAGTGAGAAGAAAAAAGAGAACTTTTTAAAAAGTCTCTTGAAACTCGTTTAAAGTACAAAAAACATAACAGAATAACAATATAGGACCGAGTAGAAGGAAAAGTTCACGAAGACAACTGATAATTATAACTCGATTTTTCGACTTAATTTAGAGGAGTTATGTTGAAAATTTTACTGAAAGAAAAGATAATTTATATATTGTGAATTTTTGTATAGATGCAAAAAAAAGATTTTTTCAAATAACAGAAAATTTATGAGATTTGTGGTGAAAGTTTCTTTAAGAATTCAAAAAAAATAAATTAGTAGGGGGTTTATTTACTCATAAAATTTCACGTGAGCCTTCAGAATTAATCTTTGACAAACTTTCCAAAGCTGAGATCCTATAGAAAATTTAGTTCACACACAAAAAAGAATCGCCTTTTTTTAAAATAAAAACAAAATGCTTGTTAAAATTTGAATCCTATTAAAGAAAAAGACTTGTATCAGTAGAGAGTATTTTTTTGTTCAGTTAATAACTTAAAATAAAAAAAATCGAGATCGATGATAATAACTTAAAACCACCAGAGTTATATTCGACTTAACCATTTCAAAGAAATAAATACATCATTCTAGACAACTAGGTACTTCATTGTATACCCCCATTCAAATATTAATATGTTTCTGCAGTAAAAATATTATAAAGAAACAGTAATACGAAAAGTAGTTTCTCTCCTCTGTGGATTCACAAAAAAGTTAGAAATGTTGTGGGACCTTTGTCTGGCACTTTAAAGAGAAATGATTCTAGAGATTTAAAGTGATATTTATAACTTCACCCAATATCTTTGAAATCTTTGACAACTTTTTGTAAATTCTGCCAAATACTTATTTAAATTGAGAAACATTTTATAAAAAGCTTACAGTTAAAAATTTGTCACAGTTCCTTTAAAAAAGAAATTTGTCAGTAGTTAGCTTGAGTTAAATGAAGGAGACATAATCAATTTCAACTAATTTGTGTTCAAATCGGCTTTCTGATGATGGATGACTTGTTTATATTTTTTGATATGTAAATTAAGAAAGAACTTGCGGTTGTTGAGTTGACCCTGAATCCTTTCTTCGTATTTAAGTGTGAATAGTCCTTGGGCAAGGATTCAAAAGTACTACTGCTAATAATTTATTTAAAGGAAACGCTTTCGTGGGAAAAAAAACAATTAGTTATTTCCTAAAGATATATTTTCCTTTGGCAAATAAAAATCTATTATAGCACAAGGAAATAAGAAAAGATAAGTTCAATGGAGATTTTCGACTTCAGAAACTCAAGTAGCACTTTCCCCATGTACAAACTGGTTTATATATATATTCTAAAGGGGCTCAGAAATTAGGTATAAACCTGCAAAAGTGAATTAGTAGTTGGCTAAGCTTTATAAAATGTATTCTGTGAGAGAAAAACTGCGGCAGTACAAAAATAACTGCAACTTTCGAAGAAACAATGGTAAATTTGAACGATATTGAATAAGAGAACTTGGTAGGACCCATATTGATACAGTATTTTCGCTTCTAAAAGTCTGAGGCATGTGGTTCTTCGTTTATAAGTTTGTGGTTTGTTTCATTTGATTTCAGTACTACTTCCATCAGCTAAATCATTAATTCATTCAGAACTTATTATATTCTTTTGTATAAAGTTGATAAATTACTGGTAAAACATCTTGAAAAAGATACCAAAATATTAAATAATAAAAGTTTTCTATTTTTTTATTTTAGTCAATGGTTCTACCTATTTATTCAATTACCCTGCAAATATTAACTGAACTTAGCACCCGGCTTAACTGATGGAATTAGGTTCTTATTTCAATAAAATGACAGCGGCCCAGATACTCACAAATGAAAGATGATGAATTTAAAGATACCTCATAGAATTCGTAATACCTTTAGTCATACTAAGCTGAAGTTTTGGGAAATAAATAAACCAAATCAACGGCCGCTAACTATGGAATCACTCAACTTACTTAGTATTATTCCAGTCTACTACTATGTGTACAATTAATTCAATTATTTAAAGTACTTTTATTGTCATATACATATATATGAAACCGAGCAGCTATGAGTCCCTTAAATAATAATTTTTCTTTGTAAGAAATTGTTTCATTACTTAGTTCTTCCATCACTTTACTCAACCAGTGCTTGACTTAATAATTGATGGCTTGGACCAATATATTATTGATTGCTGATTCATTGAGATAACAGTTGTTATTATTGCACAAGAATTTGATGTTTGAAGTAAATGACAGATCAACTGAATCTCTAATATATATATATGATATTTGATCATTTTGTTTTTGAATACTTCTTATATTGAAATATTTGCCAGTAAATTTTCGGTCCTTTCACTTTCCTCCAACAACAGATTTCTTAAAGCCAAGATTTGGCAAAATATGAGAGCATTGCAAGAACTAAAGCTTTAGTTATTTCGCAACCTTATAAGGGGTACTTCAATAGGTTTTAACACCCCCAGAGTACAATACAGCAGAGAAGAGACTGAAGGAAGGTGACGCGGTAGGAGCTCCTATATTGAGATATATCACTGGATTCAAACAGACAATACCATGGCTAATCTGTTTTCCCTAAAGAAGATATGAATCTCTTCTGTGTAATTAATTTGTTGAATCAGATTTACTCTGGTGGCATACATTGAATGATCTGATCTCCTAATTGTTAAATAGTGTTAATTCGTTAAAATCTATATAACACACATCTGGATATCCAACTTCCTTTGTAATCTTTCCATTCACATTCCAAGACTTAACAGTAGCCTTTGATCTACAATCCTCGTGGTCTAATTAATATGTCGGTATACGAATTGCATGAGATCATACATTAAAGATACCCGTAACTCTAGTATCTACAATTCCAATATCAACACTACGATCATTGTAATAAATGAATTAATAGAGTTGGAAAAACTTCTCTGATTTTCTCAAATCTAGAAAATAATGGAGTCTTGTATTGTATCAGCACAAAACTTGATAAATAACCACCACTTCACACGCGTACTGTTAAAGAACACAAGGAATGGTTTAGTTTTGATAACCTCTTGCACTAATATCTTAAATTCTTTGTAGAGAAGAAAACTTTATTTCTTGCAGTACAGTATATTATCTGAGTAGAGTGACCGACGTTTCAGAGAACTTAGTGGTAATCAACATTGCTATTACTCGAAGGATATTATTGTTGTCTGTTCAACATTTTTAGTTTTGGTTCCCTTTTAAACGTAACTGAAATAAGAGTAATTTTTCTAGCCCTTTTACAAAAACAGGAAGAATATAATATATCCCAATATTGATGATGATGGTTGAGCTTTATTCAACAAAGATAACCCCATAAAGGACTGATCAAACTATCGCATCTATCTCAAGATCTCAAAACACAAAAACCAAATACAAGTAGGGCAGATGGAATTATGAAAACAAAACTAAAGATTTAGTATTCTTTTTTCTTTTTTAAATTAATCATATTTAATTCTAAATCAAAATAAATTTCGGTCCAGTCAAAGCTATCACTGTCGGTGAAAGAGCACCCTCACTCATGTTCCCTTATTATCTAAGTGTTTTCAGTCTGAGTGATTTGCTCCTTCAAGCTAAGCTTTGAACTCAATCTTATCCATTTTGATTTCAATGTTTTTATATATTGTGCCCAACTTCCAACAATGTGTTGAGACTAATGTTGTTGATGTCTCTAATGTATGATAATGTAATTAGGATGCAACTGTGCTATTATATTAAGTCTTGGAATGTGAATGGAAAGATAATAAAATAAGCTGGATATCCTGACATGTATGATAAGTAGTTTTTAAAAAGGAACTAACTAATTTGCACTATTTGAATATGAATCAATTAGGAGATCCTTCAACGTATGCCACCAGAGTAGTAAATCTGATTCAACAAACAGTCCTTACTTTTTTATTTATCCATTCTCGAATTTTAAAATTCCTCTTATGGTAAAATGTTATTGGGAACTAATTTCTTAGTCTGAATAGATCTCTCCACTAAAAAGTGCAACTCTATACAGAGCTTAATCAAAAATAAATAGGAGACTGAATCATTTCGAAGAGTTACTTTGATGCTGAGATAGCTGGTGGTGACCTCAATAGGCCGATGAGAAATTCAGACGCCTTTATCAGTAAGAAAGGTTGCCAGGACTTCTTCAACAGTATAAAACGGGAAGAAGTTTTTTCCTTATTAGCTTTGTTCTAGCTATTTAACTGTAAATCAATCAGATCAGTGTACGATTTTGTAATGAATGTAATTTGATTCAACACATACAACGTGATTCTTAAATGTGAACTGGGTATATGCCAATATATGCCATAATCCTTTGTATTTTTCATGTCTTGGTCTTATTTGGATAACAAGACAGGCTTGTTCCTCTTCAAATCGTTCAAAGATATATATAACTCTTATAGTTATGCTCAAAGTAAACCAAAAAGTCAGATTGATTGTCAGAAGCTCTTATTTCAACAAGCCAAACAAACAGAAACAATAAGTGATATTAATTGATATAATCCATCATCCAAGGAAGATTCTTCATATAGAAGTTTGTTTCAAAAAAACAAATGCCCAATTTATGGAGTCCTTTTCAGTTGATTTTTGTTCAACAAATAATTCACTTGAAATCTTTTTGCTTTTAAAGTAGAATACAGTTTTAGTGCTCCAAAAGCTGCAACCTGAATAACTTGATGACCCCTATTATTGGTTTCTAAGTTTGTTTTATATTCTTTGAAGGTTGGCAAAAAATGAGTAACACACAATCCACAATCCCTTTATTCTATAATTTAAATCTTCTCATTTATTTTGCCATGGAGATTTTTAGAGTGTTGAAAAATCAAACAAGGGGTACAAGCGAAACCTAAACATATACAGCTAAATTGTTGAGTCACTGGTTGCATACGATTATGATCCCTGAATTAGTGATTCACAGTTAATTAGTGTAGATTAGTTCAGGATTATTATATCAGGATAAGTCTTGAGAACAACACAGTGCAATGCATGATCTGATCACTACTTAGAAACATAAACATGACACAAACATATATCTATACATCATCCCCTTAAGACGGTCTTTTCTTGAGAATTAGTGGAACGATAAGAATATTCTGTAAATTTTTAACCAACTCTTAAATCTCAAGAATGAATCCTGGAAGTTTCCTCCATTTTTTGTAACAATTTAGAGCAGGTTCTTTTGCTTACATAACTTCCAATAATAGTAAACTACTTAAAAGAAACCCAAGAGGGAAAAGATGATGAAGATCTAATCAAGATGTTTCTTTATTTAGTAATACATAAACTTGTCATGGACTTTTTCTTATTACAAAAAACAACTTATATTTCGAGATATGTTACGTATCAATTTGTTGTTTTGGTGTTCTTTATGTGATTTTGTTTCTTTGATTTTAAAGACTGAAAGGAAACTTAGAATTTCTCAATGCTGGTCCCCAAAGAAAGAAATATATTCTCTTTTTTTCCAGGAGTCAGGGTCTAACATGAAGAAATTCTCCTAACTAAAGTTGGCTCTTCTTATCAATGGAAAATTTAAGTTTGCTCTCATTTATTCAACAATTTTTGCCAAACTTGAACACATCATCTCAAATTTACATACATGTACCAAATGTTTTATTTATTATTATCGATTAATATTGCCTTGCTCGGTTCAAGTATAATCATGATCCCTTTTCATAATTTAAAGAGAATTCCGGTGATAGTATTACCAAAAAAGTTGTTCATCACATGAACTTCTGTATAGACCTAAACAATTTTTTTTTCTTTTAATCAAAAGAAGTTTACTGAAAATAAAAACAAAATTGTAAAGAACGTTAAAAAAGCTGTGCTGCGTAATGATTGATGGGATTCATATAGAATTCTTCTTTATTTTCATAAGTTCTCTCTTAGTTGGGTCTTCTTGGGGACAGTTTTTAAAGATAAACAAACCTTATAAAGTTTTCTCTCAACTAAGAAAGATTTTTTTTTGTTGAGATTTCTAATTAGCAGTTAGTTAAGTCACGAAACTAGATGAATGTGTTTGTGCTCTATGGCTTTGAGAGTGCCTGTTCATCAATACTGGAGATCACAGCTGATACTGCTAAAATTAAGTCAGTGTCTTGCTATTTTTCGTTAAGAAAGATAAAAGGGATATAGTTATTTTGTCATACATTTAATTTCAAAAACTACTTGGTCTTATTTTTTTCATATAGCTTTACAGCTCTTGGAAATATAGATCTGCCACAAAATGAGAGAGTGGGAGTGGGGAAGGTGTTACAGGAGAGCCTGAAGCTTTAGCAGTCAGTGTAAATGGTTCAAGAAAAATGCAATCAATCAATCCTAAAATTTAGAATATTAAAACTTCCACCACTATATCATACCGAAATGGAAAGGGGTGATATTATATTTGAGAAGAGTTTTGAAATAAATGGGGAATGGTTAATAAGGATTATTCGTTGAACTGAGTTGAATAAAGTTAAAAGAACCATCTTATAGATATTTCTCTGCTATATAATTAATAAACCAAGGCTTCTTTGGTATATTGAATGAAATTTGTTGAGACTGGAATTGTCGATACTAGAGTTACGGGTATCTTTAATGTATGATCATGCAATTCGTACACCGACATATTAATTAGACCATGTGGATTGTAGATCAAAGGCTGTGTTGTTAAGTCTCGGAATGTGAATGTAAAGATTATAAAAGAAGTTGGATATCAGGATATATATTATATAGATGTTTTTAAAAGTAACTAACTATCTTACACTATATAGCTATGAATCAATTAGGAGATCATTCAATGTATTCTGCTAGAGTAAATCTGATTCAACAAAAGTTCTTACCGATCCATGATGCTTAATCCATCAAAGCCTTATACAAGTTAAGTTTGGAGCATAATAATTTTACCAGTTACCCAAAAAAAAAAAACAAATCAGTGTCTTGTTATTAAGATTGTAATGTTTATTTACGAATTCAAAAGTTACCATCAACTCAAACACTTTAGGGGATGATTAATACAGGCCTTTGTATATCTCCTATATTAGCGAACGTATTAGGTAAATAAAGACTTTTGGAATGACACAAGAAGAACTAATTTTTGTGTAAGTCAAAATAGAATTTGAAATGATTTTCACATTTGCTCTTTCTTATCTTTTAGAAATTTATTTCACTTTTTCTGACTCCAGAGATTGAAATGAACTTAGTGTGCCTTATATCTTGCCCTGGATTTTTTTTATTAGAAAATTTCGGAAAACTCTTTACTCAAAAAAAAAAAATCTCTTGAATTTTCATAATGGCACTACCCTACAAAGTATTTTATTTCTGTCTATATTTGTGGAACAGCTCCTTTCATTTATAAGATACTTAAGATATTCCAATTGGTCTTTGAATTGTGCTTGTTTACTTTGAAAATATTGAGCAAAATGCTTTTCCACAACCCCAGAAAGAATAAAGTGAAATTTTTTACTTAAAATAAGGGGTTACTGTTTGATTTTAATGAAGAAAATACAAAAAAAAAAAATTCTAACCGCACCTATAGAGAATTTTATCAAAGATTTGAAAGAATAATTATTATGATTTATATTTTGAAGGAAATTATATATATATGAACTTTTAAATTTTTGGAATTATTTTTTGGTAGAAATTTCATGAGCATCTTTTTGTTATTCACACTATACGACGTATTTTCACTTCAGTAAAATTCCCATCCTTTAGATTACAAGAAAAAAATTTGTCAGTATTTGAATTTCTTTGTAGATTTTTGAATGATTTCTGGAATCAACAAAATGCCTTTAATTAATTTTTTTAGAAAATATTTTTTTCATTTTTTTTTTTTTTCATAATTTTACTTTAATGACTGGCTTAATTTCATTATTCAAAGAGAATCTATGGATATTAAATAAATTTAATAGTTATTATGATTCAAAAAGGTTTCCTTAGGAAGTACTTGAAAACATTGAGAATTGTGAAAAAAATTCAACATTTGAGAAAAAAAAATTACGCAACTCTTGAAATTTTTTGCAATTATCATTTAGCATGTTTAGAGATTGTTCCAAGATAACAGGTCATATCTAGTAGGAGATATAGCCAATAATGCTCTTTTTAAAATGGAACACTGAATTTATATTGTGTCTCAGATTTTCTCTTTTGTAACATATATAAAATATATATCTTTTTTTTTTTTTTTTATTACATGAACCTTTCAAATCGAAATGGTTTCAAAAGAATAGGTCTTTGGTATGAGTTAAAGAAGCATTAATTTCGTAATCTATATTTTTTTATTTCTAACTTTATCTAAGAATTCCAACATTGGGTTACCAATTTGTTCTATAACATCATCGGCCCATAGAACATCTAAATGGGCATAATCTTTTAAATGCAGTACTTCGAAACGATCAAAAGTTGGTTCGAAATGTGTTAAATGGTGTACTAACTTCTCGCCATCGACTAACCTATCTTTTGAAGCGATAAACAATTTGATTGGAGGAGTGACAGAGTTATCGAACCAGTTATCAGAGTCATCTAATATTGATTTGGAGTCGACAAAGCCATCACTGCTTAACCACCAACGCATTAATTGAGTACTGACGTAAACTGGCGAAAATAAAAAATGGATTGAACGTAATGAAGGATCCCATAATTTATCATCCCAATCAAATAAGTAATTGAACATTGAGTAACTCAAGACTCCAAAGATTTTGTAACGATATATGAGTTTCCTGAATTGCATCATGATGGGCATAAATGAAAGAATACCAAAAAATAAATTGTACATCGTTGGATTTAAGAAATTGATAAATCTAATAAACAATTTTTCATCTAGTAAAGGACCACCAAATACAGCTGGTGCCAATGCAATAAAACATTCAACTTGATCATTTAAATGTGGATTATAATATTTTGAAAGTGCAACGAACGTTTGTGTTGTACCTTGTGAATGACAACATAGTGAAACTTTATTAAAACTTGTATTTATTTTCAAAATATTATTGATAAAACATGGTATATCTTTTGTAGCCATATCGACTATATCCCAATCCCACATCATCAGATTATTCGTTGATAAGAATTGGTGTCTTGGATGGAATCCACATCGGTTATTTCCCAACCATACGTCATAACCCAGTTGGAAAAGATGGTACAGTAAGCTCTTATGACCACTTGTGACAAAACTTGCAGAGGATTGGAGTAAACCATGGATTAATAATATTGGTGGCTTTGAGACAAACTCCGGTTCATGTGGATTAATTATTCTTTTCAATTCGATATAAAACCCATCTTCAGTGATTATATTATATTCTTGTAATTCTAAATCCATTAAATTGACATAATATCTTAAATCATCAACAACTTTTAAATTTCCTCGTCCAGGAAATGCTGGTTCCGCAAATTTCAGTTTCCTTGAGTCTCGTATCACTATTGCTCTATAAGCATTTTGTAAAGTTGATAAGATGAATAGTACTGATAAGAAAACAGTTGTACATATAGTGGAAGTGAATTTGTAAAAAAAAGTTCTAAAAGTGGCAAGATGTTTTGGATTCGTATGTGGTTCCGGATTTGGAATTAGTGAGTCAATTGTATGGATACTATGAGTATCACTACGTTGATGATGGTGATATTCAGTCATTACACATGTATTCCATTCATTAATACGGGATGTTTTTGCTAATGTTTTTTTTTTTTTTTTTTTTTTTTTTTGGGCAAAAAAAAAAAAACTCATCAAGAATTGAAGAGTTGAAAGTGTTTAGCCAGTTAATCATGTCCACAGCAAAAGCCAATTTCAATATAGGGAAGTCTGAGTCTCAAATAGCAGCAGGTGAGAAATTTCAATACCAGTATGTTGAGTTTCTTGATAAGACAGTGATACAGATATATTACAACGGAGAAATAGATTCTACAATTGATATACAGCTTCCGTCATTAATTGATAATACGATGGATGAAGAAGAAGAAGAGGAGTTGATCACGTCAAAGATAAAGACGAGTTTTATTATTGGAGATAGTAATAATTTCAAGACGTTGATATTGGCTACACAGTTGGGTAAATTACTTTTAAGTTTGAATAAGAAGAAACCAGTTATTTTCAGTACTAGTTCAAAGATATTCAAAAGAGAAGACCAAGATTTTATGAAATTGATGCATATATTGAGTAATATAAGAGAAATAGTCTAAAAATTTTTATCACCTTCTTCAATGACAGCCATATCCAAGACTTCGATGTGTCCTGATTTATTACTTTTTAACAATTCCACAATTTCTCTATAATTTACCGGATCTATGAACAGTATAGTTTCGTAATTGCCACCGATGTATTCTTCATCTTTTGTCTCTGTAAGTAAAGGTTTCAATTTATCTGTTAATTTCTTATATTCTTTTGAATCAATGATTAATTTAATTTGCATTTTGGCTCTCGCTATAGGGATGATTTGTTTATCAGTGAGTAATTTAATTGCTTCTAAAGCTTGTGATTTTGCTGTCTTATTTGAAACAAAATTGAATTTCAATTCCCCCAACAGTTTTTGAATCATTGTTGGTGGATATCTTTTCTTTGACCTTGGATTAATACATTTCGTACTGATGATTTGTAAAATCTCATTATTGATCTGTTGTGACTTGGCTTGTCTCTCCTTTTCACTTAATTGGATTTCACCTTTGGAAAGGATTTCCATGACAATTTTATTTGTGTCTGTTGTACCAAATGCTTTTTGTAAATCTTCATTTGGGGCAACCTCACCTTTAGAGACATTATGGAAAACTTGTGGAATTTGTAATACTTCATCTATATCTTTTTCACTAGTCCCTAGTTAGTTATATATATCTATAGTGTAAAAAGGATAATACATACACATTTGATCTCCAGTCTTGGACTTTGTTTTGGTAACAGGCAATCTCGAATCTTTTCTTGCCCTTTTTCATACGGACCATCGACACATTAGTCAATTTAATCTGATTTGAAGGTTGAAATACCACCATTATCTTGTTTTGCCTCCTTGTTCTCTTGTTTTGTTTTAAATTTTTTTTTTAAATTTTTTTTTTCTAGTTCAAAATAGTCGTTCAAGATGTATCAAATACACTTTCTCCAAATAGGAGGAATTCCCCTCACATTTCGGCAGGAGAAGATGCTAAAAAGGAGAAGAAGGGGGAAAAAAAGGCGCATTTAAATAGTTTGAAAAAACCCTCAAGAGTAACCTTTTCTATAAGCTATCCAATTAAAAGATATATATAGCAGGCTGTATCTGAGAATACTAGTGTATACTGTAGCTTAGACTATTTTTTCACCCATATCAGCGGATATCTGACTGAAAAAAGGAACAAAGAAAACAGGAACAGTTTAAAAAAATTTTTTTAAATATTTTTTTTCTTTTTCTTTTTCTTTTTTCAAATTAATTTTAACAACGTTTTTACAACCAATTGTGCAACCATATCATTTAGATAGATACATATATATATATATGATAGTATATATTATATACGTATATACAAGTTGATTAATCAAAGCCCAACAGAAAAAAAGGGGAAAGGAGAAGAAAAAAAAGATCACCAAAAAAACCAAAAAACCAAAAAAAAACAAAGTGAAAAATTGTGATCTTCTGTTTTTTTTTTTTTTTTTTTTTTTTTTTTTTAAAAATAACTGTTGTTGATATATCACCAGATATACTTGAACTATGCTGCCTCCATCATTTACATCCACTACCGCTACTTCTGCCACTCCCATCATAGACAATATGGACAATAACAAACTCAGAAATAGAAAACCCACAATTGATGAAGATGTTCATCTTTTCAATTATATAAAGAAATCAAGTCCTACATCTTCTGTTGCAAATTTATCTTTAGAACAATTATTAGCAAATAAATTGGAAGAATTTATATCATCAACTTTGACCACTTTGGAAGAGCATTTCATTAAGAATGATGATAATGAAGTTCATGAGCATGAGGCTTCTAAGATCACCACTGCAAGACTTGTATATCAATCATTGACAAGATTAAGAATTGCCGATAGAGACAAGAAATTGGAGATATTAGATAAGATATTGGATGAATATTATGGTAATCTTTTCAAATCGAATCATACGATTTCATCTTCAGATGAAAAATTATTACTTGGATTAGAATTTATTGAAGCAAAATTTAGATATTTTTTAAATACAAAAAGTGATGAAGTATTAGGATTATCTTCTGATAATGAAAAAAGAGATTTAGTGTCTCAAACTTTTAGAGATTTAAACATTCAATTCCATAATTATGAAAATGCAGTGATTTGTGGTAAAGATAGGTTATTACATTATTGGGAATTACCATTCCCATGGAGAGAAAATAAATTCATCGTTTATGGGTATCGTTTTAATAACACTTATGCTGGTTGTGGTCGTTCCATTTTACAATTACATAATGAAACTGGTAATATTTGGACTCATCTATTGGGATTCATACTTGTTGCTGGACTTTCAATATATCATTTCCCCAAGTCTCATGTCTTTAATACATCACCTGTCTCTGGAATAGTGATCATTTATCTTTTCCTACTTTCGGCAATCAAATGTCTTGTCTCGTCAGTATGTTGGCATACTTTCAATTCAACTTCAAATCTTCCAGTGAGATCAAGATTTGCATGTATCGATTATACTGGAATCACAGTATTAATTACGGCTTCAATTATTACAACAGAATATTGCTCTTTATATTATTACCCATTGGCAAGACAATCAATCATTAGTGTCTCAATCTTAGCTGGTCTTGCAGGTTTTTTTTTCACTTGGTCCCCGGCATTTGACACTCCAAAAGCTCGTCCATTTCGTATCCTTTTTTTCGTCTCATTGGCATGTATGGGCCTGTTATCTTTTCTCATCTTGGGTGCATATCAAGGTTTCATGAATGCGTTATCTTATTATTCTCCCTTGTGGAAAAGTATAGCCTCATATTTACTGGGTGTCGTTTTCTACGGGTTCTTATTCCCAGAATGTTGTCGTAAAGATGTCATTGTTGATCAATTCGATATCTGTGACGAAATCTTGAACGAATTAAACGATCAAGACGATTTACAAAAACATTTTAAAATGCCAAATAAAACTGAAAAACATGAAAGTTTCACATCTTTATGGTGGGTGGATTATTGTTGCTCTTCACATAATATTTGGCATTTCTTCGTCGTTGGTGGAATCTTATTCCATTACTTAGGAATCTTGGAAATGTTCAACAACATTGACCACAATTTACCTGACCCAACAACATCTGCATTCTCCTAATGACAATACTGCTCTTTTTTTTTTTCCCTCATGTTATCCTTAAAAAAAGCTCAACCATTTTTAACGTTTTATCTTAGATTATATATTTAGATCCAAATAGTATTTTATCTTAAAACATCAATATTGTACTTAAAAATTTCAACAGCCCCTGTTTTGAGTTTGTTGAGTTTTTTTTTTTTCTTCATTTTCATTTCCGTGTCTTTTTATTTGTACTTGTTTCGAAACAAGTAAATATCAATCGCAAATACTCAAGTATAAGACAGATCATGGTCAATTATCAGACTGGGAAATTATCAGTAGACTACCCGATCTACGGATCCAAGTTCCTTAATGAAAACACATTGTTGATTACCGGTGGTGGAGGCGAGGGAAATAACGGTATCCCAAATAAGATCACTGCATTGACAATTGATTTTAACCGTACCAAAGTCATCAAGAGATTTCGTGAATTGCCTTTACCTGATGATGAAGATGCTCCAACTTGTTTGGATGCTAATAACAATATCATCATTTTCTCCTGTAATCAGAGTACAAATTCTATCAAGTCTGGTAATAACAAACATGTGAAGAAATTTGGTTACATCAATGATCATCTCAGATTCTTACAAGATGCTCAAGTTAATGACACTAATGACTCTACAGAGTATACTAAGTCAGTATCGCTTTCCGAAGATGGCTCCGTTGCATGTCTTTCTTCATCTCAAAATGGTGAAATCTTTATCGTGGATACAGATACATTAGAAGTGAAATTTAATATTGATACAAAGACAACAGTTAAAGATCTCTGTATATCATCAGATGGGAAAATCTTAGCATACTTGACACAATCATCGGTAGAGTTTATTTCAACGGTAACTGGGAATCAAATAGCAAGTCAATCATTCCCAGATGTTAGTGTTAGTAAAATTAAATTTATCAATAATGATAGTGTTATCATTGCCTCATCATTGAAAAAAACACAAGGCTTAGTATTGATCGAATATTCGTTGGGTAAGAAAACTACAATAAGGCAAAAAATTATAAATAAGAAGACAAGAGGTGTCACTTCAATGGCTGTTGGAAATGGTTTAATTGCATTGGGAGGTAATGATACTTCAATTATCCTCCTTAAAGCTTCAAATTTTTCCACATTGAAGCAATTCCCAAAAGTCCATAGTTTTGCCATAACTACGGTACAACTTTCTCCAAATGGAGAATACTTGGCCTCGACGTCAGCTGATAATTCAATCAACGTTTTCAAATTACCTCAAAATTTGGCAACTTCTTCTTCATTTTTGATGTCATTATTTACCAAGATCTTCACTTTCTTCTTGGTAGTGTTACTTGGTATTGTCATCCAGTGGCTTATCAAGAAAAGAGTCATTAACGATTTAGTCGATTATTATAAGAGAGAATTGGATTCTTCAGATTATTTCACAATTCAACAACCTGATAAGAAAAGTTCGTTATTGTCAACGTCTTTTTCAAGTGAACCAACTTTGATTTCTACTGATCCAATTTACACTTCTATTTCTAGTGCAATTGAAGCGGAAGAAATTGATGAACCTGTACATGCTACATCAATTGGCTCTACAACAGAGGAAATTGTTAGTACAAGTTTAACTTCTTTAACTCCTCTGCTGACTACATTGAGCGAGACATCAGAGACATCGTCAACAGTAAGTTCATCTTCATCATCAACGGTTCGTTCAACTAAGGCTAAAAAAACTAATGGAAAAAAGAAACTGAAAACATCAAGATCAACTAATCAGTTTACTTCCTCTGCATTGAAGAAAATTTCATCAGTGATTGATTCTCTGCTGTTGACAGTATCACCATCAACTGAAGTCATCACACCTGGTCCATCTTCAAGTGTTTTGAAACCATTGTCTAGTTCTAAAGACTCGTCTAGTTCACAATCGTTGAGTCAATCACTGAGATCTAGCTCCAGTGTTTCGAGCACAAGTGCATCAAGTTCAACTGCATCAACCTCCAGTGAATCAAGTTCAGCTGTTTCCAGTTCAGCTGTTTCCAGTTCAACTGTTTCCAGTTCAGCTGTTTCCAGTTCAACTGTTTCCAGTTCAGCTGTTTCCAGTTCAACTGTTTCCAGTTCAACTGTTTCCAGTTCAACTGTTTCTAGTTCAACTGTTTCTAGTTCAACTGTTTCTAGCTCAACTGTTTCTAGTTCA
Organism: Nakazawaea ishiwadae; assembly: GCA_022817945.1. Taxonomy (NCBI): domain Eukaryota; kingdom Fungi; phylum Ascomycota; class Pichiomycetes; order Alaninales; family Pachysolenaceae; genus Nakazawaea; species Nakazawaea ishiwadae. Next base: position 2,643 of record JAFLRI010000014.1, on the reverse strand, counting down.
ATTGTCTCTAGTTCCAGTGTACAAAGTTCACCTGTCTCTAGTTCAAGTGCACCAAGTTCAAGCGAATTAAGTTCAAGTGTACCAAGTTCAACTGCATCAGGTTCATCCACTGTCGAAGTTGCTTCACTGTCATCCAATGCAACACCATTGTCCACTGAGAGAATTACTAGTACTATTGAAGAAGAAGTGGATGATCAAGAAGAAGAAATTACTGAAGAACCAAGTACTTCGACCATTGAAATTGTAGAAACAGTCACTTCTATTGAAGAAGAAACCACCACCGAACCTGTTAGCTCAGCTGAAACTACAGTTGAAGAAATAATCAAGGAAGAACCAATTGCTCCGGCTATTGAAACTACCAGTGAGGAAATAGAGACAACTGCTGAGGAAGCAATTGTCACTGAGACCTCAGTTCTGGCACAACCAAGTCCTGCAACTTCTGAAGTTGAAATTGAAGACGAAGTTGATGAACAAGAAGAAATCACAGAAGCAGAGCATGAAGAAGAGGAATCCGAGGAAAACGTAAAAGAACCAGAAGAAGAATCCGAGGAAGAAGTAGTGGAAGAAATCCCTGAGGAAGAAGAATCTGAAGTTGAAGAAGCAACAGAAGAAGAAGAGGAAGAAAAACCAGAAGAAGAAGAAGTAACAGAAGAAGAAGAGGAAGCTGATGAGGAAGTCTCAGAAGAAAAAGATGATGATGAAGTTTCAGAAGAAGTAGAAGATGTTCCTGTAGAAGAGGAGGAAGAAGTTCTGGATGAGGAAGATAAAGAAGAAGAGGAAGAGAATCCACTGGATGATGAAGAGCTGATTATTAAAGATGAGTTGTGAAATGGAGGTAATGAAAAACAAACTAGAGATATAAAAGCTTAATAGTATATAATAATTGTAAATTTTTTTTCTTTCTTTACGTACTTGAATCTATATCAGTTAAAGAAGCTGAATCATCTTTTTCGATCTTCTTACTTCCTTCTTTTGCCTTTTGAATCAATTTCTTGAACTCGTCATTATATGTGCCTACCCAATTTTCCCTATCCACGTCTTTTTGTTTTGTTGCTAGTTGTAAATTACTATCCATATTATTATTCAAGAATTCCCATTGATTCAAATTAGCACGTAGTTGTTTTAAAGGAACAGGATTAACAGAATCCAAATTTGAATTGTACAATATCACATATTGATTATACCTGGTTTCCAACTGTTGACGAGTACCACTGGTTGGAATTGAGAGTAATGATAGCTTTTCTTTTAATTTTGTTGTGTTTAAAGAAGTAAAATTCAATTTTTTCAAAGGCTTGTTGATGTTGCCATTTTGAATTTGATATTGCTTATTCTTATCAAATGTATATTTCTTCTCAGGTGTCTGTTTCTTGATGAAGAAATTTGATAATGTGGTCTTCTTTGGTTTCTTTTCTGCCTCCTCCTTATTATTCAAACATTCATCAATATGAGTAGTTTCAATTTCATTCAATGGGAAAAAATTATGACATATGGGACATTCAGAGAGACTTTCCAGTTGTTGCTTCGTTTGTGATTGTTGAGTTATTCGCTCTGTGACACTCATTGGTGTGGATCTTTGTCTTTTCCTTATTAAGCCAATTGAAGTATCCATGGGTGATGAGCTTCTCTTTGTATTATTTCCTTCATCATCTGAATCAAGTGTAATAAGTTCTCGTGTTTCAAATTCCACAGGTTCATCACTTCTTATTGTCAACATATCTTTCAAATCACCTCTATATTTTTTAAAAAATACAATTATCTCTTCCAATATCAAATTCTTTCTCAACTTGCTCTCAATTTGTTCTTCATTACATAATGGACATTTACCAATACTTGCTAATGTAGACCGTATACATAATGAACAAAAACAATGTCCACATCCAGTTAACACTGGTGAAGTCATAAACTCTTTACAAATATGACATCGTATCATCGAATCCAACTGGTATAATGGTGGCAATTTCGTCGTTAACCAGTCAGATGGATCTAGCACCGAATCTAATGAATCCATATCTCTTATCCCACAAACAACCAAATGACAAGCAAAAAAAAAAAAATCAAATAAATACAACTGAAAATCTCTCTTTCAATCTTTATACCTCAATGAGAAATCACAATAAGCAGCTTAAACAGTCAAATTGATATCTTTTCAATCTGTTTTTGTAGTCTTTATACAAATTTTTTTCTTAAAAAAAAAAAAAAAAATACACGACGCGCAATGAGGCGCTCTCGCCTGTCTGCCTCTGGCTATTCCCTTGAGACAGTTGGAAGGATAAAGGAGAAGTTATGACTTACTGGTGTTCAAGTGGATCTTGAAACGAGTTGTGAGTTATATATCTACAATTGAGGGGAATAATGAGAAAAAATGTCTAATTAAAAGAAGTAGATAAGAAATGAAAATCACCAAAAATTTTTCTTTTGGTGATTTGCGTTTCCTTATTGGGGGAGGTGTAAAGATGTGCGTTTCCTAATTGGGGGAGGTGTAAAGATGTGCGTTTCCTAATTGGGGGAGGTGTAAAGATGTGCGTTTCCTAATTGGGGGAGGTGTAAAGATGTGCGTTTCCTAATTGGGGGAGGTGTAAAGATGTGCGTTTCCTAATTGGGGGAGGTGTAAAGATGTGCGTTTCCTAATTGGGGGAGGTGTAA
>JAFLRI010000013.1:0-107050 GCA_022817945.1 Nakazawaea ishiwadae | reverse complement strand
CAAATTTTGATATCAATTCCACTGGGTATCGGGAACTCTGCATTTTCACATAACGTCCTAACTTGCTCAAAATTACCATTTCTCAATAAATGCATAATAATTGACCTATCAATATATTTCTTTGTAGTTAAATCTTCATCAATATTAATCTTATAATTATAAATATCATCAATTTCAAAAACAAAAACCTTGTCAACTGTCTTGTCCAACTTCCTAATCTTAGAACTCAATTGTTTTTGCTCTTTCTGTAATTTATCATTCCATGATGTCTTTATCTGACCTGGCAATTTTTGTAAAGATGTTTCATCATTGCCATCTAAATCTTTTTGAATCTTATGTAACGATTGTAATAGTTGATTTTGAAATTGTAAGCGAGTTATTTAAAGACTTAGACAGTGCTAGATTGCCTATGTCTTGCTCCAATACTACAACTGACATCTTTCTCTATCAGTAGGATATTGTACCTTTTGATTCCTTTCTCATTTTTTTTTGTTTCTCTTCTTTATCTTTTATTTATTGTTCAGAAGTGCACTACCGTAGTGTGCTAACTACTATTTTCATTTTTTTAATTGGGGATATATGAACCGAATAACGTACAAGAATCATTTTCAATTACATTTATTAGTTAATTAGTAATGCTAAATTCAGATAGATAATAGCCAAGTGGACTTTAACTTCACGGTTAAATTGAAGCCACTAATAGCTAGTAAAATAGTCTTATACACTATAGAAAAAATTTCTTTTCTTTTTGAGATGAGAAAAAAAAAAAAAAAATTTTTTTTTTTATAAAATTTTTTTTTTTTTTTTTTAAAATGAAAAATTGATTTATATCACATTCCCATATATCAATAATATCCATTTATTAACCTCAAGATGCAATTATCATGGAAAGATATCCCATCTGTTCCTACTTCTAATGATTTATTAGATATAGTATTGAACAGAACCCAAAGAAAGACCCCAACAGTTATAAGACCGGGTTTTAAAATTAGCAGAATTAGAGCTTTTTATATGAGAAAAGTTAAATTCACAGCTGAAGGTTTTGAAGAAAAATTCACAGAATTATTAGCTGGTTTCCCAAACATTAATGATGTTCATCCTTTCCATAGAGATTTAATGGATACTTTGTATGATAAGAATCATTATAAATTATCATTAGCTGCAGTTAGTAGAGCCAAAACTTTAATTGAACAAGTTTCAAGAGATTATAATAGATTGTTGAAATTTGGTCAGTCATTATTTCAATGTAAACAATTAAAGAGAGCTGCATTAGGTAGAATGGCTACTATTGTTAAGAAATTAAAAGAACCATTATTATATTTAGAACATGTCAGACAACATTTAGGTAGATTACCATCAATCGATCCAAATACAAGAACTCTTGTTGTTTGTGGTTATCCAAATGTTGGTAAATCATCATTTTTACGTTGTATTACAAAAGCTGATGTTGAAGTTCAACCTTATGCTTTCACCACAAAATCACTTTATGTTGGTCATTTTGATTATAAATATTTAAGATTTCAAGCAATTGATACCCCAGGTATATTGGATAGACCAGCTGAAGAAATGAATAACATTGAAATGCAATCTATGTATGCTATTGCCCATTTAAGATCATGTATCTTATATTTCATGGATTTATCAGAACAATGTGGTTTTTCAATTGAAGCACAAGTTAAATTATTCCATACTTTGAAAAAATTATTTGCCAATAAGAGTGTATTGGTTGTTATTAACAAGACTGATATTATCAAGATTGAAGATTTGGATGAATCAAGTCAACTGTTATTGAAAACTGTTTCAGATGAACCTGGTGTTGAAATTATGCAAACATCATGTTATGAAGAAGATAATGTGATGACTGTTAGAAATAAAGCATGTGAGAAATTATTAACTGCAAGAATTGAACAAAAATTGAAAGGTTCTGCAAGAGTTAATAATGTCTTGAATAAGATTCATGTTGCTCAACCACAAGCACGTGATGAAATCAAGAGAGAACTGTTTATCCCTGAACTGGTTAAATTATTACCAAAATTCGATTTGAATGATCCACTGCGTCGTAAGTTAGCAAGAGATATAGAAGAAGAGAACGGAGGTGCTGGTGTTTATAATATCAATTTGAAAGATAAATATTTATTGGAAGATGATGATTGGAAGAATGATATTATGCCAGAAATCTTGGAAGGTAAGAATGTTTATGATTTCTTAGATCCAGATATCAGTGCCAAATTACAAGCTTTAGAAGAAGAAGAAGAAAGATTAGAGAAAGAAGGGTTCTATGATTCTGATTCTGAATTGGAAGATGATGAAGTTGAAGATTTAAGATTGAAGCTGAATTGGATAAGAGATAAGCAAAAGACAATGATAACAGAAGGTAGATTGAGAAAATCATTGAAGAACAAGTCTATCATGCCAAGATCTAAACAAACCAAGTCATTTAATGAATTGGAAGATCATATGTACATGATTGGACATGATACTAATAATTTGAAATCCAAATCATCATCTCAAAAATCTAAATCAGGTAAAGATATTTTCACCAATAACACAGATGCCTCGAACAAGAAATCGTTCAAGACATCTACTCAATCTGATAGGTTGAATGATGGTATTAATGATGAATCTGTAAGAAATAAAGCTGAAAGATTGGCTAAATTACAAAGACGTGATAGAAATAGACAAGCAAGACAAGGTGAAGGTGATAGACATCTGACTCTGTCATTACCTAAGCATTTGTTCAGTGGTAAGAGAGGTATTGGTTCAAATGATCGTCGTTAAGACTCATTTACATATGTGTTTTTTGAATAGTTAGTAAAGTTTAAGTTGTTATAATTTTTTTGTAAATAAAGTAGGGTAATTTGTTAAAACAGAAATTATTAAAATGGAAAAAGATAAAAGATAAGAAAATTATCAAAAAAGAAAACCACAACTTTTTATAATTATATATATATATATCTATCTTATAAATCTATCATTGTATTCAATCTATTTGTTATATCTTTAATATTCATCATATTTTATCAATATTAGTGATTGTCTACTGAAGAAAGTAATATTTATATCATTGAATTCTTATCACATCAAAAAGATTACTCTTCTTTTTTTTTTTTTTTTTTTTTTCTTTAAAAAATTGTGTGTGTCAATTTCCACTCTTTTTTTATTATTATTTTATCAATTAATCAGAATTATATAGGGTCCTATACTCATTTGCAACCTTTTACTTTCACTTTCAAATTTTTAAACCATGCTAAGTTATATTGATGATAATTATAACAAGATGAACTATCAACAACAACAACAGCAACAACATCATCAACAACAACAACATCAATTTCCAAAACAGTACGTCAGTCCACAATTTGGGAATAATAATAATCGTCATCAGTTGGGTAATGGCCATCTGCAATACCAATCCAGTTACTCATTATCACCTCAGGGGGCTAATATAGATTCCAATGGTAGATTAAATAATTATCATGGTAAAATGGATTCAACTAATAAATCATCCCCTCCAAATGCTTCATCAGCTCATCATCATCAACAACAACAACAACAACATTCATCGACTAAGAATTTATCACATGTACCTTGTAAATTTTTCAAACAAGGAACTTGTCAAGCTGGGAATTCATGTCCTTTTTCTCATTCACTGGATTCAACATTAGATACAACACCTTGTAAATATTTCCAGAAGGGAAATTGCAAATTCGGTGTTAAATGTGCTTTAGCCCATATCTTACCTGATGGTCGTCGTGTCAATCCAAAATCTTTAGCCCAAGCTTATCAACAAGCTGCGGTAGTACAACAACAACAACAACAATATCATCATAATAATAATTCATCATCTACTTCATCGTCTGCTGGTCAGTCTTCTTTTAGCAATACATTTCACAATACAAATAACAGAAATGGATCGGTGACAAGATCTTTTAGTTTTAACAATTCGATTCAACCAATAAGTATTGCATCACAACAGCAGCAGCAACAGCAATATCATCAAGCATCAACACCTTCATCATCTGTGAACACTACAAATTCTGATTTCTTATTAGGAAGTCAAAATAACAGCTACCAGAATAACGGAAATTATACCAACTATTACAACACGGCAGCTAACATTTCAGCAACTGCTCCAACTGCTTCCATGTTATCACCTACGCAACAAAATTCTTATATCACAAGTAACCAAATGAAAAATTCAATATGGAATAACCAACCATTACCTCAACAACAGCAGCAACAATCTTTCCTTGCTAATCAACAAAGAACATTATCAACACCTCAAACTGGGAACACATCTTCTACTACTTTTGTTAGACCCTCGTTCATGTCATATGATTCAAATCCTCAATTACAAGGATCTGCAATCTTGGATGATGATGATGAGGTAGATCCTCAGAAAGAAGAGGATTTTGTTCCTTCATCTTTATCCGATTTGTTAACTCCGCAAGAATTACAAAGAAGAAATTCTAGACCAGGTAGTAATAGTGGAGGTGTATCTGGGCAATTTTTGATGTTGGATCCTTTCCATCAAGAAAAAAAATTGGGACATGGTAGTTTCAGTGGTGGTGTTCCATCACAATCACAACAACTGATTTTAGAAGAACAAGGTGAAGATACTCAATTCTTGATGGATTGAAAAAAGAAAAAGCTTATTATAGAAATATATTTCTTTGTTTTGTTTAAAAAAAAAGGGGTTTTTTTTTAAAAAAGAATTTTTTTTTTTTTTATTTTATTTTATTATGGGGAGAAGGACTTGGTAGATAGATTTATGTGAGATAATTGATCCACATAAGCTTATAAAATAAGATGTTTTCAAAAAATGGTTAATAAAGATGCTTTAAAAGAGGTTTAAAAATATACATAAAAAAAAAGAGAAGAAAAAAAAAAAATTGTTTAGTATATAAAATATGGTTTTAATAAAGGAAATTATTCATCTGTTAAAGTAGGTAAAGTACATATTTATCGATATATAGTTGATAGTGATAAAGAAAGATCAAAAAACCACTATCAAAAAAGATTTACTCATTATAATGATAGACGAGATAATTAGGCAATCCAAATACTTCATAACCTAATCTTTTCAGCATCTTGGCAAAACCTTCAGTTTCAATTAAATGATAAAATGGGAAACTTGGGAACATTGCACCATCTCTATGGACATCCAGTTTCACCATAACAGCAGCACCACCAACACCATCTAAAGCCATTTCTGTATTGATATCACCATTTGGATCATAAAAATGCAGCATTAATGGTCTATATGTGGCAATTTCACTATAACCTTCAACAATAATTTCATCATCTGGCATATTTGAAGCAATATTTAAACCTTCTTGACTTTCAACCCAATTATTGAAATCATATGGTCTTATTGAAGTTTCCTTCTTTTCAGTATCAAAATAACGTTGATAACAGTTCAGCGAAATTACCGGTTTATCATGACTCACAAGATCTTGGATTAAAGTTTGTGGAGTTTCAATAATATCAGCATCTAACCAGAGTACCCATGATGTATATGGACCAATAGTGGTAAATAATAATGAATTTCTCAGTAATGCCATATTACTACGTCTTAATTTCTGAACTCTTAACAGATGTCTATCTTTTTCTAATTGACTTTCTAATGAATCAGAATCTTGTCTCAAAATAGTTATCTTTGTAAATCTATTTTCTTTACTCTTATTTGATTGAACTTGTTTAACCAGTTTTTCCAATTTTTTCAACAGTTCATCACCTTCAACAGTTCTTGGAACAATAAACCCTAACTCAATCAATTCTTTTGGATAACTCAATTTCAACAAATTTTGCCAATATTCATCATAAAATCTTGACATTGGTGTCAATATTAAGACACGTTCTTTATTATAAGCAGCCATTGGTGTCGATGCCAATTTATTTAAATCATAATGAGATATATGATCCAGTGGTAAATTTCTTGGGAACACATTTCTCTTCTTTGTGAATAATTTAGAATTCTGATTCTTATATGAATACTTAGATTTATGTGATGATGATGATGAAGAAGAACTGAAAAAAAAATAATACGTTATTATAATAAATGATAATGGTAATAATAACGATAAAGGTTTCCTTCGTATCTGACGAAGCAATGGTGACTTAAATGAAACCATCGTGTTGTTAATTTGGTACCTTATTATATTTTTTCCTCTCTATTTGATTGATTTGTTGTTTTGTTTGTCAAAGAAATTTTTTTTTTCCTCTCTCTAAAAAAAAAAAGTCGTGTTTCTATTTGAAAATTACCCTACAAAAACTTTTCTTACAAGGAAGATATTTGATTAGCTATAATAAACCTATTTAAAGACTTTACCATCGGCAATTTCTCTTTGTTCAGATCCAACTTGAACAGGCTTATCCCAAGCCCACATGTTGTTGATAAACTCTTTGTCTTCTTCCTTGGTTGGGTCCAATTTAGCATATTCATATGATTCCCAATCTGGAGCAACATCGAAAGCTGGAGCAAATTCTTGGCCTCTAACTAAGAAAGCACCAACAATACCGTTGTTGTTGTTTTCACCGTAGACAACTAAACAACCGAATAAGTATTTGGTTGAAGCTGATAATCTGTTAAAGAAACCACCAACCAAGTTGTTTGACATGAAGGTTAAAGTTAATTCATCATTGTACTTGTAACCAACTTTGTATAATGACCATTCTGATGGATCATAATGTTCCCAGAACCATGGTAAAGCAGTTTCTCTGGTTTCTTCGTTAGAGTAAACTCTCTTCCATTCATCAATAGCCATCTTTGGTTTACCCAATAATTCTAATGGATGTTTTGGTTTTTTCTCTTCAGCTGGTTTTTCTTCTTCAACAGCTTTTGGAGCAGGAGCAGCAGCAGCTTTTGGTTTTTCAGCTTTTGGAGCTTGTGGTTTTTTTTCCTTCTTTGGAGGAACAAATTCTAATGGTTGATCTCTGAATTTGAAAGTTGAAGGAGCGAATCTTGAAGTTGATAAGTATTCAGTTGAAGTGATCAATTTGAACCATCTGGTAATAGCTGGGTGGCTGGCAATGAAATCTTTAGCCCAAACAGTTTCAAAAATTCTACCAACAATAGTTGCGGTAAAGATATCAGCTAAAGTGATTCTTTCGCCAACCAAGTAAGTGAATTCGCGTAATCTTGATTCCAAGAGTTTGGCCAATTCTTCAATAGTGGCCAAAGCGGTATCAACTTGCTTCTTGTTGTATGGTTGAGCACCTAATAATGGAGCAAAAGCCTTAGCAGCATTTGGTAATAATTCAGTGTTAGCAAAAGATAACCATTTCAAGATTAAAGCGTATTGTTGCTTGTTCTTACCCAACAATGGGGATGACTCGTCATGTAAAGAGACTAAGTAGATCAAGACAGCAATGACTTCATGTAATTTGAAACCTTTTGGACCAATAAAAGCTGGAATTTTTTGTAATGGGAAGTTGGCTTTGTAAGCAGCATCTTCTTTGTCAGAGACTTTGACATCTAATTTGAAGTGCTTGATTAAAGCTTCAGCAGCAACACCTCTAACTTGGGAGGTTGAGAATAAAGTACCTTGAGACATTATAAGTTGTATATCAGTGAATAATTTAAAATTAATTCAATGAAAATTTTTTTTATTTTTTTCTTTCCTTATGGAAAAATGTGTGGGTTTGAGTGCTATTTAGGCTGATTTGATATTTCAAACACACTGTGGTTAAATGGTTTAATCCCATCTAAGGTATAGATACTCGAGAAACAGAGAGAATAGAGAGATGAGCTTTTTTTGTTTACTTTAAAGGATACTAGTAAAGAAGGAAAGAAAAAAACAAATGGAAACAATTAATCTTTAATCTCAGATTTTATAATTCTCGACATAATTTATTAAGACAGGGATAACTGTTTAATATATTTGAATTGGTTTATCATCATTATATAAGATTAATTGTGCCTACTGTGATCATATATTTATATGACTATACAAATATATCATCTTCAATACTGTTTTACAATAAATATTAAATGAAATGAAAAATTTTTTAATTATTTTTTTTTTTTTTATAACAAAAAAAAAAAACAAAAAAACAGTTGTACAAGAAAGTCGTGTAGTTCGAATACAATACTCTTAAATAGAAACTAGGGCTATTTTCAATACAGAATTGTTTCAGATTTTGAATTTTTTTTGGTACTTTTTGAGGTTACACTTTTAGATCAGGGTAGTTGGTATATATATATTCAATTATATATAGCTAGCTATTTTAATACCACAATTGAGAGAGTCATGAGTCTTGAAAATAATAAAGTCTCAGGAACACCTGACCGCACCTGTAAACTGGATCAAAATGATCAAACGGATAAAGAAAATAATACCACTACAATTACACCTACCATGGAGAACAAGATACAAGCAACAAAATCAAATGACTCGAGTCCAACTTCCACCAGCAGAGCTAATAAACCAAGAGCCCTCGACTTGACCAAGAATCATAGGAAAGCATTGTCAACAAATGATTTGGAAAGTATCGGGTTAAGAATAGTGTCACCAGGATTACCACCTTTAAATTCCAAGATGTCTCGAATGGTTTTGAAAAGCAAGTCAATTGAGTTACAACAAAAGAAATTGATTGCAAGAAGAACAGGAGCCGGGGAACTTGTCGACGAAGAAGAAGAAGAAGGTGATGAGCTTATTGTAGTAGAAGATGATGACGGAGATGATGAGATCCAACAACAATCTATAGTGATGACTTCTTCAAATTCAAGTTCTAAGAAACTGAAATCTAAGGCAAGATCTCATAATGAGGAGGGGGAAGATATTGAAGATGATTTGGTGATACCTTCTCCAAAGAGACTCAAAAGAGAAAAATTACCAACACCTTTAACCATCAATCGACCAAATATTCCAAATCCATTAGTCAATTCTGCACCTCTGGCGAGAAATACGAGAAGGGTGATAAGATATCCACTTTCTCATCACCAACATCATCAGCTGCAGCTGCAACAACAACTGGTAGCACTTATGTATCATCACCATCATCAACAACAACAATATCAGAGATTGTATCCCATGTATTATTCACCTTATATGCCACCATCACAATACGCATTCCCTGGGCAGCATGCATTATTACCATATCAACATCGTTACCAGGCACCTGTCACTACGGCGCCTTATGAATTTCCAAGACCTAGAATTCATTTCCAAAATAGAAATGGAGGTTATTCTTCTCCACTGCAATCGATAACTCCAACTACTGCTAGTACCAGTACTACGACGACGTCGACTAGTGGTAGTGGTAGTGGTAGTAGTGAGGGGCCGAAACCTGTTATAGATGTATACCCCACAGGTGTGATGAAAGAGCTGCCAAATGTTGCACAACCATTGAGTGCTCAACGTGAGAAATTTCCTGAAAATGACTTGAAAAAACTGGAAATTTCAGAAACTGCTGAAGAGAAAAGTGATGAAGTTGAGCCGGTTGAGACTACTACTACAGCATCAGCGAATATTGTTGCTTCAATTGATGGAGAATTGAAAATGAATAATGATATTTTTTATTACAATTTAACTACATCAAAAGATCTGAAGCAAGATCGTGATAATTTCTTGAAAATTTGTGCTACAGCTTGGGATGAATTTGCTAAATTATTGTAATTGTATTATAATGACAGAGGAGGGGACTAAAAGGTATATATTGGAACTTTTTTTAAAAAAAAAAAAATGATTTAATCACAAATTAGCTAGCTACTTGTTCGTCATCTCTTCCATCGATCCATTTTGACATAAATGGACCATCTAACCAGTATCCCAACTTGGCATAATAATTTCTAACACCAACACCACTAATAACACTAATTTTGGATGAACCATGTTCTTCTCTTGCAATTCTATACAGTTCTTCCATTAACAAAGTACCAAAACCTTGATGTTGGAATTTTCTTGGATCACGAGAATGTAATGGAACAACACTACCATACACGTGTAATTCTCTCACTATTGAAGTTTGTTGACCCAAGAATTCTTTTCTATATGTATGTCTCTTTGACAGTTTTCTTAATCTTAATAATCCAATAAGAATATCTTTCTTTGGATCTTCATAACTTAAAAATGTTTCCCAACCATCATTTGCATAGTAATCTCTTCTAATCAATTCAACTTGATCAGGTTGGATCTTATGATGAACTTCTTGAATACCAACTTCTCTTGTTCTAACATCACGACAACTTGTACCAAAATCTTTCATTCTCAGTAATGCCAATTCTCTTAAATTACCATTTTCCACACCACTAGTAACTAAGGGCATTGGAATATCTCTTTGAACTCTATAAATTCTTGTCCATGGAGGTACCATTGCCAATATTCTAGCAACAAGATCAATCAAGGCATTGGCATTATATGATTTATAACGTCCTGTTTTCCAAAGTTCATATAAACCTGTACCTCTAATAACAAGAGTTGGATATAATTTCAAACCATCAGTTCTGAAATCTGGATTTTCAAAATATTCTTTAAATTGCTCCAAATCTCTTTCCATTCCAACATTTGGTAAATCAGGCATCATATGACTAACAACTTTATAACCTGCATCTTTTGCCACAGCAAATGTCTTACAAACTGCTTTCACAGTATGACCTCTATTTGTGTCACGAGCAACATCTTCATAAACAGATTGAACACCAATTTCTAATCTGGTACAACCATATTTCAACATATCACTTAAATGAGTCTCTGTACAATAATCAGGTCTTGTCTCTATGGTGATACCGACACATTTAGTTAATGATTGTTGACTGTATTTAATCGCTTCATCTATATCTTTACCATTATAACCGGTCAATGCATTATGTAATTGTGTTATGAAATCTTCTCTATAATCAATTGGTAATGACATAAATGTACCACCCATAATAATATATTCAACTTTATCGATACTATGGCCTAATTGTCTTAACTGTTCAATTCTACCACGACTCTGTTCGTATGGATCATATCTGGCTCTAATAGCTCTCATCGACGTTGGCTCATAACCTGTATAAGATTGTGTTGAATATTCGAAATCAGAATCAGGACCACCGGGACAATAAACACAAATATTACCAGTATATGCTATGTGAGGACATCTATGTGGTTTACACATCACAGCAACAACAGCAATACCCGAGGCTGTCCTAACAGGTTTTGCTTTCAATTTAGGAATAAGATACTTCTTATATTGATCCGGAATAGATGATATTATATCTGTCAATCTTGGTTGCGATTTTAATTTGTATTTCTTAGAATACCTGGTTATTAACCCATTCAAGTTTATATCTTTTGAAGTTGATTTCAACGATGATACTAATTCTAATGAAATATCACCACAACATTGTAAAAAACGCTCCTTCTCTGGAGCCATCTTTGGCTTAGATTTAGGACCTTTGTTACCTGCCATCTCTCTTTGTCAATAGATCTCTATTCTCTTGCGATGAGAAACTGATTTTTCATTAAAAATTTTTTTTTTTTTTTTTTTTTTTTTCAAAATTTTTTTTGCTTTTGTTTCTTTTTAAAATAGCAGATACAGTTGAAAAGATATCAGTAGATACAACTATGGTTAGATTAAAGACAAGATATATATTATTTGAAATACTATATCCACCGACTGAGTCATGTAATGTGCCGAATATCGAATCGGACTACTTACGTTCAGTGCATCAATCATCTCCGCAATCGATCAATACAAAATTACTATTAAAACTTATACGGACATCAATTGAAGAACATTTTGGAGCGTATGGTACAGGTACTACAGGTTCTAATTTGGTTTTGAAATATTTTAGTAACCAGACAAGTACCGGGATAATACGATGTTCAAGAGAATATTATAGAATTGTGTGTGCTGCATTGAACTTGATTCATAAGATTGAAGGTACAAATTGTAATATAAAAGTGGTGAATATTAGTGGCACAATAAAGAAATGTGAGATTTATGCGGTAAAGAGAAATGAAATTTTACTATCGCAAGTTGGTAATATGAAGCAAAATGCAATGGAAGAAGAATTAATTAACATTACAGATGATGATATATAGATTTTGTGTTTTTTTTTTTTGTTAATCCCATCTTGTCTTTTTCAAACTAGGACCTTCATCGTCTTGTAATCCAAATAATTTGTTTTTTTCAGCTACCAATTCATCTCTCTCGAATTGTACCGGTTCTGTTCTAACTGTTTCGTCATCCACAACATCTTTCCCAAGTTTATCTTGTCTTTGATATAATCTTGAATCAAATTCAGGTTCTGTTTGTTTTTGTTTTGAAATATTGTTGATCACACGTTCTGAGACGTCTTCGGATCTTAATTTTTGCTCACTTGATAATTTCGACAATTTTATCTCACGTTCAGCTTTTCTCCTTCTCTCTTCTCTCGATATCTCTCTTTGCCTTGCATTCTTAAAATCCGTTGAATATTTCCTATCACTATCATCACCACCTTTTTTACCTGTTCTTGCACTTGCTGCCAACTCTTTCAATTTCAATTCACGTTCTTGATTTTCACGCTCTTGTAATTTTAATCTCATTTCATTTTTGAAATTGATCTCTTCTCTTGCATCTTGTTCCAGCTTCTCCAAAGCTTCACTCAAGTTACCAAAATTTTCATTAATCTTTGTCTTCTCCTCTTCTTCTTCGTTGTTGTTAAGATATGCCATTCTCTTATCAATAGCTATAGTGAACCCCTTTTGATTTTTCCAATTTGAAATAGCCGGAGGTATATACCAATCTTTATGATCTTGCAGTGATAATTTCTTAGAAGGTTCATGCATGATAGGTGGTGGAGGTGAAGGTGGACCTTGAGGCAGTTTCCTGATTTGAAATTTCGGTGACAACATTGGATCTTTTTGCTTATCAACAATCTTAATTATTCTCTCCATAGGTTCTCCATTATTGAACAAACTATTAGATTTATACCTTATATATGTGGCACCATTTCTCGATGTCACAGACGCCGCAACAGATTTCAGTTGTGTCAGAGATATTTTTTGCTCCACGATCTTGTTCAAAGCTTCTTGTGTCTTCAAACTGGTCTCATTTATTTCTTCATCAGAAGGTCTTGCCAATTGAGTACTTGTAAAATTTGATCTACTGGGTACTAAACTCTTGTACGAGCTTTGTACAATACGGTCACTAGAATGTCCTTGTCTAGCTATTATCAGACTATTGTCCTCTTCATTATTGTTGTGTAGTACTAACTTCTTATTGCTCATCTTGTCATGGCTTCAATTACTTTTTAACCTTATATTTTTTTTTTTGTTTTTTTTGTTTTTTTTTCTTAGCATAAAAAATTCGGTCGAATTTGGTGTAAATGAGCAAATACTACGGAGAGAGAGAAGAGCAAATACAAGCAGAGTAGACTAAATATTGCTCTCTCTTTATCTGAATCAATTATGAGACACGCCAAATGAGCATATTTATATCAAGGGTTTTATCAAATAGCATTTCTTTATTATAAGAAAAATTTCTTGTGCTTGAGAAAAAAAAACATAAGAAAAAAAAATGAGCAAATTGTTTTCATATCAAATGAAAAGATATTTAAGTAAGATGCATTCTCTGTTTTAAATTATTTATCATTCTCTTTCCAGTATCAACATGTCTAGTGTATCAGAGTACTTAACAACTATGTCCATGG
This sequence comes from Nakazawaea ishiwadae, assembly GCA_022817945.1. Taxonomy (NCBI): domain Eukaryota; kingdom Fungi; phylum Ascomycota; class Pichiomycetes; order Alaninales; family Pachysolenaceae; genus Nakazawaea; species Nakazawaea ishiwadae. The sequence goes on along the minus strand of JAFLRI010000013.1, from coordinate 93,426 downwards.
GTGGTATGCTCATGACAATGACCATGACCACTACATTATCTTCATCTACTTCCACAGCTTCTAGTGACAGTAGTAGTAGTATGGACATGGATATGGATATGGATATGTCCGGTATGAACCAATATTTCACCACCAAATGGTTAGACTACCCAGTTATTTTTGAAACCATGAAACTGTCAAACGGTGGTAAGGCTTTTGGAATTTTCTTGTTTTTATTTGTATTAGGATTCTTATTTAGGGGCTTATCATTTGTATCGGCTTTTCTTGAACAAAAAATATTTCACAATTACTCAAATGCTGTTATTGTTGAAGTTGAAGATAATTGTGAATGTGGAGATGATGAAGATACTGACTCTTCAAATAATTTGAATGCAAAGAAATCTTTAAACCATCACCAACAAAATAATAATAAGAATTCTTCTAAATGGAGACAATTTTTCCTTCCTGGTAGAAGTGAATTTGTTAAAGATGTTGTTAGATTATTATTGGCCTTTTTAACTGCAATGATTGGTTATGCATTAATGGTTGCCGCTATGAGTTATGTTATCTTGTATTTCTTTGCCGTGGTATTAGGTATTGCCTTTGGTGAAGTTTTCTTCAACAGGTTAGCTATTGTCATGGATGTTAATAAGAATAGTTCCTTATGTTCTTCTTTCCACTGAATGTATAGTGATATAATGATAAATAATGACAATACAAAATAATTAATTGGAAATAAAGAATAGTATGTATATATATATATATAAAGATAAATAAATATGAAAACAATATTCAGATAAAAATTAAAAAAAAAAGGCTAAACAACAACTCAAAATGGAAAAACCTATTTATCTTCTTCTTCTTCAATTGGAATTTCATCCAATTCTTTATCCAAATCACTCAATAAGGAGACAACATTCTTATAATAATTCAATTGAATCTTGTTATAAACTTTCAACAAATTTATTGGCTCAACTGGACTGATCAATTTTTTCATTGATTCTACAGCAATTTCTGTGGCATTCACTAAATCATCTTCAGCTGAATCCAATTTGTTTTGTAATTCTTCTGGAATGGAATTCTCTTCATAATGTTTACCTTCAGATCTCAATACGTCAAATGTAATTCTTGCGTTCTCAACATTCTTTCTATAATTACCAGTGATGGTGAATTGAGTAGATAAGATGTTTTTAATTTTATTATTGAAATCAACAATGATTTGCTTATCCTGTTGTAATCTCTCGTCTCCAATTTTGAATTCAATTTCTGAAATTTTCAACAACAGCTTGGATAATGAATCTTCATTTTCTTCTTCACCTTTCAATTGGTCTCTTGAAGAAGTCAAATTCTTACTAAATTGATGGTGGAAGGTCTTTGGGAATGGCAGTTTACCACCACTTGAAGTCAAGATAGCTTCCAGTTCTGCAGTAGTGGTGGCTTGCGACAAACTATGTAATTTCTCTGTCAATGACTTGGTAACATCTTGGAAATTATCTTTTAAATGTGGTGGATAATCATAACTCTCTAAATTGTATTGCTCAGTGATGTCCAAGACTTTGTTATAAAATCTCTTTAAATTATCAACTTTTTTCTCCAATTCAATGTATTCTTTTGGCAATTCAGATATATCATCAATACCACCCAATTTCTCTTGAGCTAACCTTGTAGTTCTTTTCAAAAATGGTTGGAAATTCTCATTCAAGGAGGACAGCTCTTTAGAAACTTGTTCAATTCCAGTTTGAAATTGCTGAGATAACTGCAGAGAAGTTTGTTGTAATTGCTGTTGTAACGAAGATAAGTCAGGGAATTTGAAAGACATCTTTTAATATTTCAAATATGATTTGATTATTAGCTGGTCAAAATTAGTTAATTAATTTATATTTATTTACTCAATTTGATTATATTTTTTTTTTTTAACTCTCTTCAGTTGGACAGCACTCGCGACCTTTTTTTTTTTTTTTTTTTGAACTCAACTCTTCTCATCACACACAGGACTAAATATTTTTTTAAAAATTAACATGGATTAGCAGTTATTTTTACTACAGCCAATGTGATATAGTAATAATCTTATATTTAAGAAAATGCATATATAAAAATAACAATAATATCATAAAATAAACAGTAATAAAAGAAAAAAAAAAAAACTATAAAATGAGAAACTAAAGAATGCCACCACAACATCCTATAAATAGTATCTTATTGTTTTTTTCTCTCTTGATTCATAATACAAAATAACAAAAATGCAAACTAATAGTGAATGACAATTTTCATAGCTTTTAATGATGAGTGATACCATGGTTGGCTCCAACTGCATGTTCCATCTGTTGTACAACAGCTTTATCGGAATCACTAAATCTTGAAGCAAAATTTGAACCATGAGATTGCTTGAACTCATCAGCATCGACAATAACTTCATTGGATGTAAAAGTACCTTTTTGCTTTCTGTTTTCCTTGATAACAGCAGCGGCAATTGCTGCAGCTTCCTCCTTATCATGGGCACCTACAACTTTAATGTCAATGAAATCTTCGTCATCTTGACCTGCTGCTGCTTTATTGGCAGAAGTACGGTCAGCACCACCAACAGTAGCACCTGGTTGATGTTCAGTTTGTCTGTCACCGTAACCAGCGCCTAATCCTGCAGCGGCCCCTGCGGCACCAGTACCTAAGGCAGCCTCTTTATTCAAATTATCAGCCTGTTTAGATGAGCCAGTGACATCTTTACCTGTTCTTGGATCAGTCTTTGTAGCAGTACCATGACCCTTATTAGCTGAGAGGTTTGGGTCGTAATAACCACCAGCACCTGTTGATGAATCATTTGTTTCATGGGCACCAGTTTGCAGTTGCTTACCACCTTTCTCACCTTGAGCAATTTGATAACGTTCACGCTCTTCTGGAGAGAGAATTCCAGCACCCATAGTACCACCAGAACCACCGAATTTTTGAGTGTTTGGATGTTCTGGATCACCTAAATTCTCATCACCAGTGTTCAAAGTTGTATCATTACGGTTACCATAAGCCTTTTGATTATATTGAGGGTCTTCATATGTAGTACCATGAAGTTGCCCCTTATCCTTCTTATCAATCTTAAAGACATTTTGAATCTTCTTCTTCAAAGAAGAATCACCAGAACTTTCATCAGAATTTGCTGATGCTGCTGCTGCACCTCCTGCACCTGCAGCACCACCAACAGCACCGGCTCCATAAGCACCAGTATGCTTGTTATCAGTTGGTTGCGGATACTTGGAAGCTTGATGTTTACCGGCATTGTTTGGTGAATCAGTTGCTGCAGTCTTTGAGTAATCATTACCTTCACCACTGACAAATGAAGCATCATTAGGAGCACCAGCTGGACCGGCTTGTCTTGTATGACCACCAGTGTAACCCTTTGAAGTATCAGTAACTTCATGATCAGTATAACTAGAATCATATGGAGCACCACTTGGACCTGCTCTATCTTGATGATGTTGTTGTTGCTTCGAATCATGGTTTTTCATAGCAGCAGTACCAGCAATTCCACCAGCTGTTGCAGCAGCACCAATAGCACCAGCCTTCTTACCATCAACACCTGGAACTTTTTGAGATTGCTGTTCAGCTTGGGAGCCTAATTGATGTGCGTCCATGTTTTTCAATTGGTCCTTCTTACTCAATCCTTGACCATTAGATGATTGTTCTGGATAACCTGAACCTTGAGCACCTGAAGAGGTTTGTTGTGAGTAACCTGATTGAGTACCTGAAGAGGTTTGTTGTGGGTAACCAGAACTTTGAGTGGTTGAAGCACCATGAGTAGTACCTGATGATGGCTGAGCTGATTGTTGACCAGAAGAACCTTTAGAGCCTTGAGCATACTTAGACAGAGCATAACCAGCACCCAGACCCAGAGCTGTACCTCCAACACCGGCGTACTTGGAATCAACTCCAGCACCTTCTAAACCTTTACCGGCTTGCTGGCCAAACTTCTCGTGATCAAACTGAGATCCTGATGATGTACCTTTAGTACCTGAAGAGGTACTTTTAGTACCAGATGAAGTTTGTTGTGGGTATCCAGAACCTTGAGTTGCTGAAGCACCATGAGAAGTACCGTGAGTGGTACCTGATGATGGGTGAGATGATTCTTGAGTAGAAGTACCTTTACCTTGAGCATACTTAGACAGAGCATAACCTGCACCCAGACCCAGAGCTGGACCTCCAACACCGGCATACTTGGAATCAACTCCAGCACCTTCTAAACCTTTACCGGCTTGCTGGCCAAACTTCTCTTGATCAAATTGAGATCCTGAAGAGGCACCTTTAGCACCAGATGAAGTTTGTTGTGGGTAATTTGCTGTTCCACCAGTAGAACCTAATGATTCGCCTTGTTGATGTTCAGCAGCTTGATGGCCTTGTTGAGTAGCAGATTCCTTAGAATGACCACTCAAGGCAGCATTACCAGCAACGGCACCAGCAGCAACAGCAGCTCCGGCACCAGCAGCTTGTTTCTTACCAAGACCTGGAATTTTCTCAACTAATCTTTGAGCCTTGTTACCAGCCTTATCGGAATCAATTTGCTTCTTACCTTGTTGTTGTTGTTGTGAAGGTGAGTTTTGATATTGAGAGCCTGAAGTTGTTGCTGAACCAGCACCTCTTGGGTTAGTTTCATAAGCATCAACAACAGTTGCATCGGTAGGAGCACTGGAAGATTTCTTACCACCAAAGTTGTGCAGACCAGCAGCTGCTGCTGCACCACCTCCAACAGCGGCACCAGCACCAGCATTCTTGTAATCTGATTGTTCATTATAACTTGAACTGTCATAGTTCTGGTATCTGGCACCATCTCCAGATGAAGTCTTACCGGTTGATTCGGCAGCTCCATATGGTTGTCTGTGATTAGCACTTGCAGCACCAGTACCAGTAACTAATTTTTCATTTGGGCTCTTTGTAGCTTTTTTGCTAGTTTCGTGCTCTGGGTAAACACTGTTTTCAGTCTCGTGAATAGACTTACGTCTGTGACTAGCTTCAGTGGAGTGAGGAGCAGCAGAACTAATATTAGAATCTCTTGAGGCATAACCGGCACCGCCAGCAGCAGCAGCTGTAGCGCCAGCGACGGCAGCACCTTCACCATAATGGTGACCACCACCTGATGTTGGACTGGTGGTATTAGCTGAGACACCTTGGGGACTCTTTGGATCACGTAAAGTTTGAGGGAACTTGTGTGGTTGTTGACCAGTATGAGTTGTTGATCCATGACCAGATTTAACACTTTCATAATTCTTATCAGAAGAATCAGAGTAACCTTTTTCAGTCTTACCATAAGTGTCTTGACTGTGGTGATGCTTGTTATATTCATGGCCGGCAACACCTGCACCAACAGCACCAGCACCAGCACCAACACCCAAAGTACTCTTATCGTGATGACCAGATGAAGACAAAGATTGATCATTATAACCTTTCTCAGTCTTGCCAGCAGTAGCAGTGGTCAGATCAGATGACTTAGAAGCTTTCAATTTTTGTTCCAAATCATCAGATTGTAATCTCAATCTTGCCAATCTGTCTTCCAACAGTTCAACTTCTAATTGTCTCTTAGCACTAACTGATTTACCTGATACTGGACCATTCTTCAAAGTTCTAGCATTATCACCTTCAGTGTAAGTTTCACGATTTTGTTGTGAAAGACCAGAAATATCTTGAGATTGAGTACCAACTGATTGTTCAATTTCTTTCAATTCTTGGTCAATTTTTTGTGAACGTTGAATAATTTCTCTTCTTTCATTCTCCAAGTCTTTCAATTTTTTAGATGCTGCAGTTTGTCTAGTTCTGATGTTGCTCAAGTTCTTTTCGCCTGAGCCATACAGAGCAGTATCTTGAGAATCGATAGCCTTCTTCTTATCAGCAAGAGCAGCACCACCGGCATAGTTAGCACTAGCATATTCATGTTCCTTAGAATTGATCTTATGTTGTGAGTTAGTTCTTAAACCTTCAACTTCAGATTCAATCTTCTTAATTTGTTGCTCAATGCTTTCAATTTCAGCATCTAATTGATGAATCTCGCCCTCTTGTTGCTTTCTTGAAGCATTGGCAAAACCACCAGCTTCAGATGTACCGGCAACAGCAGATCCAGCAGTAGCGCCAGTAGCAGCTTTGGCACCAGTGTTATAAGACGAGGTATTCTTGGTTGGAGTTGGTTCATTTAAACCACTACCTTCGCCATATTCTCTGGATTGCTTATTATGATGAGCTAAACCAGCACCTCCAGCACCAACACCAGCGCCAACACCGGCAGCAGTTGCAGTACCTTTATGATGGCGATCAGAAGATGATGTTGGTTTCTTAGAACCTTCAACGACACCACCAGCATAGGCTCCTTCGCCAAACTCTTGTGGTTGTTCGTGATAAATTCCTTGATCATCACCAGCTCTTCTGTCAGCAGCAGTCTTAGAATGTTGATGATGAGCTAAACCAGCACCACCTGCGGCACCAGCAGCAACTCCAGCACCGGTCTTCAGATAGTGATGTTGTTGTTGGCCAGCAGCAGCTGGTGTACCTCTTAATGAAGCAACACTTGCATCAGAGTCAATGTTTTGATCATCGAATTGTTTAGTGGTTGTACCAGCACCTGGAGTTGGGTCATGGGAGTAAATGTTGGTCTTTTCCAAACCTTCTTGCTCGTATTGGCCTTCACCGGCACGAGTTTGAGTTTCAGGGTTGGAGCCACGTCCAGTGACAGCACCAATGATACCTCCCAAGACACCGCCACTTGCTGCTGCACCTGCTGTAGTACTCTTATTATGAGTTGAGTTATAATCATCAGTGGTTCTAGTGTTGTGACCAGTTGTAGCATTAGTTGTTGGATCTAATGTTCTTTGAGTACTACTTGTAGTATCAGATTTTGGATAAGTGTTAGCAGTAGCACCAGAAGATGGGAAAGCACCTGGGACAGTACCAGAATGTTGAGTATCTGTACCGACACCTTCACCAGTAACTTTTGAGCCAGATTTGGTTTGACCTAAATAAGCAGAGTCAGGACCAGCACCTGGTTCTTGGTACTCTTCGCCATTAGTGGTTCTTGCAGCTTCATTTGAAAAACCAGTAGTGGTTGTTGAAGAATCTGCACTAGATCTTCCAGTAACAGCGCCAATGATACCTCCAATGATACCACCTCCAGCAGCAGTCTTGCCAACATTTGATTTGGAAGTGGTGGTGGTGGTGGTACTTGAAGTGGTGGATTCAGCATCATAACCAGGGCGAGTAGTATCGGAGATTGGCGCATTGGTGTATTCATTATTACCTTGAGTAGCATAAGATTTTCTAGTGTTGTGTGGTGCTTTCAAATCATCACCTTCTTCATAATCTGATGATGAGGCAGATGAACTAGAATCGGCTCTTGCTAAACCTGATTTCTGACCAGTTGATGAGGCACTCTTATCATAGGCAGAATAATCAGTTTCATTTGCACTGGAGCCACCACCAGTGACAGCTCCAATGATACCACCAAGAATTCCACCACCAGCGGCAGATTTGGCAGTTTGATTTCCCTCATACTCTTCACCAACACCTTCAGAGTAGTGTTTTTGTGAAGTTGAAGGAATATCACTCTTCTTGTGTTCAATCTTGGCACCTTGAGGAGATGATGTTGAGCCAGAAGAATCCTTCATTGCGTTTTGAGCGCCAACAGCTTGACCAGCAACTGGAATAGTGCTCTTCTGATCAGTAGTACTCGAAGTTTTTTCCAAAGGATCAGTTTGAACTCCACGACCAGCTGAAGAACCTGCTCCAGTCTTGGTCTTCGATGACTTCTTATCAGCATCTAAATCTTCATCATCATCGTTAAATGATTTTTTACCTTTGGAAGCTAATTTGGCATTCTCAACATCCAGTGGTGAGATGACCGAATCAACCATTGAGGTGTACTTAACGTTGGAGTTATCATTTGGGTCAATGACGTTATCTTCAGTGGCATTGGCATTTTCACCAACATCAGTAACTTTCAAGTAGTGACCTGAGGTACCAGCATTACCACCAGTGGCTTTGCTGTATGCATTTGAGACACTTTGTTGAGCTTTTGAAGCATAAGATTCGTTTGGTTTCTCATAACTTTGACTTGGCTCATCAGTGACATTGCTTTGTAAATTAGAACTACCAGTAGCCTTGTTAACAAGGTTCTTAGCAGTTCCAAAGACACCAGTCTTGTTACCAGTTTTAGATTGGTTAATAACTTGTTCTGGGTCTTGATCGTGATGAGGAATTGTTTGTTCCTTTCCAGAGTAATTTGAGCTTGACATAATTTGAAATTTAAAAAGTTTTGTTGTTTATATATATATGAATAGTAAATTGAATAATTTTCGAAATTTGATATAGTCTTTATTAAAAGTGGTGGGAATAAAAACTATGTTTGATTTAGAAAATTGATAAAATTATTGAATTGATATATAGTAATTGATGAATTGAGTTTGAAGTGTAGAGAGGAATTGATATATATATATAGTGGTAGTATAATATGAAATTAAGCAATTTTACTCTCTTCATATTGCTGTTCAGTCATCATCACCCATCATCTACAGTATTAAAAAAAATGAGCCTCACTCTCCTCTTTGAAAAACTTCTATACATTGTGTGTTTTTTTTTAAGCACAAAAGCAAAAAGCAACTTGAATCACAATAGAAAAGAGAGTAAGATAGCAAATATTGGTGAAATTTTAATGGTTACAGGTGGTTTATCCGATAAACTGCTAGTAACACCCTTATTGTTGATGAGTTTTTTCTCTTAGATTGCGTTTTTTTTGTTGTTTTGCTTTTAGCAAACATAGTTTGACATACACATTTGTGGAGTGTATGAATAAATTTCACATGAATTTATCTTCTCTTTGTCAAAACATATAATTAGATATATACGAACACACGTTTATAAAAATAGTAGTAGTACCTTATACATCCTTTGATCGTTTTTCTTTACTCCTGAAACTTCTACTAGAAAAAAAAAAATAAAAAAAATAAAATAAAAAAAAAAAAAAATCAATTTCACCTATTGTCTCTACACAGGCTATGATCTAAGATTGGATGCTAAGTGATATCATAGTGTAGATTTAATAAGATTTACATAAATGTCATCTAATAGTGATAAATGGACAGCTTTTCTAAATGATGATTGGGATAAACCTTCGATAACAACCACGGCAGTAAATAATGAAGCCAAAATTCAGGTGAAAACAAGTAACACTACAGGTTCTAAATCTATGGATTCCTATTATAATAATACAAATAGCAAACCGAAATTACAAATATTGAAGAAACAACCAACTCAAATGGTAAAAGATAATGATAAGATTGAGAATAAGAAACAAGATACCTTAACTCAAGATGAAAAATTACTGAAATATGAAGAAATCAAGAGACAAATATTTAATGACAAGTGAATTTGTTGCTTTTTTTTTTTTTTTTCTTCTTTGGCAAGAATTAATTTCGGTTAAGCACCTTATTGTTTGATATTAGTTATACCGGGGGAGTAAAAGATATATATATATATATAGGATTTACAAGGGCTGAATGAATTATATAACACTCAATTGGAATCATCGATTCTCAACGGCTTAACATGTAGATAGATAAGAATAGATCCTCCATCCACTAAAAGAGATAATGTCCCAGCTGTGTTTTTTTTATCTTTTTGTGGTTACTAAAAAAGAAAAAAGAAAAAAAAAAAAGTGGCCGCCTATCTCATTGGACCCAACTTCTTTCTCTTATCAGTGTATTAAATAATCTTTATCTATATCTATTCTACATTCTATACTACTCTGTAATACTATCTATTGCTCTATCTATTATATATATTTATATATATATGTATGTATATATGCCGAAGATTAGGGTAGTCGTGTAAGGTGATAGCAAGACAAATTTCTTGCCCTTTTTAATAATAAAAAAAAGAAGAGATGAGCATCGGGTAACAACAGCAGCCAAGGCAGAGCCTCTATGTAGCAACAACATACTGCTGCTTATTCCTTATCTTATTCTTATCTTATTCTATTGATCTCTTCTTGTCTCTTCTATGCTCTATACCTTCTCCTTCATAGACATCTGATATCTGTCTCTCTTTGAACTCATCTTATAATTGGTCTATATGGGAAAAAACAGAAAGACAAAAAGAAAAAAAAAATACACAAAGGTTGGTATACACACACTCTATCTCTTTTGAAAGAGGAAGTCTATTGAAAAGATAAAACAAGAGAGATGCCGTTTACTCGACTATTCAAAGTAAATAATAATACAGAGGTATTGTTAATCATTTTCTTTTTACTTAAAAAGAAAGAGGGCACGGGGCACAAAAAGTTCGACGACTTTTTTTTTTCATTGATTAATTTTTAACCCACACTTTTTTTCTTTATCATCTTCATCATCTACTTCATCATCATCTCATTTATCTCATACGTCTTTTTTTTTTTTTTTGTTACTTCTCTTGATTAGGTGTTACACAACTTTTAACATAAGACAACTATTTAAAATATTTTTTATAATTCAAATATGGCAGAACAAGATGTCAAATTGAAAACATTTGCGAGAACTCCGTCATCATGGGATCCACAAGATGATTTATTATTACGTCGGTTAAAAGAACAACAAAAACTTGGTTGGAAAGAGATTTCTTCACATTTCCAAAACAGAACCCCAAATGCCTGTCAATTTAGATGGAGAAGATTAAGATCCGGATCTTTAAAAGGTTCAAGTTCTGTCTCATCAATCTCATCATCTTCAAATTCAATTTCTTCATTATCACAGCAATTTGAAGATTCAAAATTATCTCAAATCCAACCAAAGACAATAAGACGTCATTCATTATTGTCTTCGTCAAACCCAACTTCAAATATCTCAACACCTGTTATAAGTAATACTTCAAGGTCAGGTTCATTTACAGATTTACAATCGACAAATTCTGTTTCAAGTAATGAATCAAATCCACAAAAGCAAAGAATGAGATCTTATTCAACAAACTCTTCGACATCTTCATTCTTATACCATCATGATGACCCTTTGTCAACACACCATTATTCAAGTTTACCACAACATCATTTATCAAATAATTTGAATCTTCATCATCATTTAAATCCACATCATTTGATTCAAAAAAATCAATTCCCAAGACCACAACAACAACCTCCACAACAGCAACAGCAACAAGTTTGGGAAGAAGATGAAGATGACTTGTTAATGTCTCGTCGTGAACGTGAATTAAGTTTTACCGAATTATCCATCTTATTACCTTCTAAATCGGAAATGGATATTTGGTTAAGAATAGAATACTTGGACACTAAAAATGGTATCACTGCGACAAATTCGGTTCCAAGTAATAGGAAAAACTCCATCCCACAATTATCAAGATCATTATCAATCTCATCATCAATTTCAAATCAATCTTCGAATTTACCTTTTTTACAAAGCAGAGAAAATTCAATCTCATTGATTAATAATAATAATAATAATAATAATAACACGATTGATATGGTTCCAAAACAAGAACAACAACAGCAACAGCCTTTCCAATTACCTAATAATAATGGTATTATTAAAGAAGAAAAAGATTTTACTAAGAAAAGATCTATTAAATTACCTTCATTAGGTAGTATCTTGAATAATTTTTAACTTAATTTTCTTCTTTTATCGTTATATCTTCACTTCTTCTTAAGACTTTTCAACAAGTACCTTCTTTGTGATTTTTGATTTTTTTTTTTTGTTCTCTTTCCCCCTTTTTTTGTTTCAAAAAGTTCGTCTCATGATACTATTATGAAACTTGTTTGCTTTTTGTTCTTTGGTTCCTTTTTTCTTTTTGTTTCATTATTTCTTTTGGTGTCCCTTAACGAACGAACGATGTTGTTATTGTTATACTATTGTCTTTATTCTGGTTTTTATCTAAATTTATATATCTATGTCTGCGTTTTTTTTTTTTGTGTTGTTGTTGTTTTTGATGTGAAATTGAATTTCACAAAAGAAAATTTTTGTTAATATTATACTGTGTTTTTTTCTATATCAGTTTCATTAATCACTAGTCGTTATAACAAGCCAATTCATATCAAATCTCCAACACTACGACGTCCTCTAACTCTTCTACTAACATTACCAATGTTTTCTTCTACAATAACAGGTCGACCTCTTCTAGCATTTCTTCTCACGGATATTGTCTCTTCCTCTTCCTCTTCCTCTTCCTCCTCTTCTTCTTCTTCTTCTGACTCCTTTGCTTCAACTAATTCTATATCACTATCATTCTCAATGACAACATCCGATGCATCAATAAATTCAGCCTCGCTTTGCTCTTCTTCTTCCTCTTCCTCTTCATTAGATGACGAAGTATTTGGAGAATCAATTTCTATCGCTTCTTCCTCGTCGTATTCCCCCATTTCCTCTGCTTCTTCTTCTTCTTCTTCTTCTTCTTCTTCTTCTTCCTCCTCCTCCTCCTCCTCTTCTTCTTCCTCCTCCTCCTCCTCCTCCTCTTCCTCTTCTTCTTCTTCTTCTTCTTCTTCCGCTCCAACTTCAACTGGTAATGACTCAACTTCTAAAGATCCGCCTCTTCCTCCTTCTAAATTCCTTCTCTTTATCAAATCCATACCAGGATAACATATAAAATAACTATCCAACTCTTCTGGATCAGCAGTACTGGTTTCTACCTTATCAGCTTCTCTTTCTTTCAATTCTTCTAAAGCCTGTGTCTCTAAATTTCGTGAATCATCAATATCATCTTTCAAGAAATTGGTAATCAAGGAAATTCCACTCATCAATTGATTATTATTCTCATCTGTGGTCATCACCATTGTTGAAGTGGTATTTATACCACCACTTGGTCCAAAAATGACCGGCTTGAATATCAAACTTTCTGGTTTCAACGTGGTATAATTTTTCAGTTCCCATTTGGCAATAACACTGTTAATCTTCAATGTATCAATCTTGATAGCATAATCCCCCGTATCCGGTTTCCTAATTAAAAACTCTAATGTCTCCAACAGTGTCACGATATCATTTTGAATAATGCCTGTCAAATTCGACAAATCATTGACGGATATCTCTAAATTTGGTGTAGGTAATTGTGAAAGTTCTCTTAATTTGTAACAAACAGTGATCATCCAATAGTTTCTATAACTTAATAATCCTAAATCACTTAAAGGTTTCTCAGGCGTACCTAATTTGAACTCTCTTCTCGTCAACAAGTAGCTGAAATCAATCAACAAATTTCCATAGCCTTTCCTCTGATATATTGGTAAAGTCAATATACAACTAACATTATAATTTGTTGAATTCAATTTTTCTTTACTAAAATATCCAACAAAATGGTATTGTCCATGTTCATCCAATTCTGTCAACACATAAAACATAAATGGGTCAACATCATAGTACAAAGTCTTGGAATTTAAAAATAATTTTGCCAATAAACACAAATTTTGACAATATATGGTATTCTTGCGACCATCAATCTCAAATATAGCAATATTCCCCAGTCTGTAAATTTCATAACCTGGAGGATAACTTAAAGAGCATTTCAAATTATGTCTCAGTAAGATATATGGCGAATTCATGTACTTGAGACAGTATTCACAAATATACAACACAGGCTTTGAAGAATACTCTTCAGGGTAAGGTGCTGTATACCATGTATCAATCTCATAATTGGCAATATGGATTGATCGTATCTTTGAATGTGGATTGACACCTCTATCATCTGGAATATCTTCTTCGCCTTCTTCTCTTTCTTCATCTCTATATACAGGTCTTGTGAATCTTTTCAGGTTGATAAGTGCCTGGTTAAATAATTCATGATCTTTTTCAGTTGGTGCAGTATAATAGGTATTTCCTTCCTCGTAAGATAATATACCATTATATGGAACATCTTCATCTTCATTTTCACTCTTGGTAACTGTCTTGATTCTTATTACATTTTTCAAATTCCGCAGTTTCAATGCTTTTTTCAGTCTTTTTTGCATTTTCTTTCGTTGTTTCTTTCTAGCCAAATTATCATTATATCGTATTCTTATTGTAAATGTTCTGAATTTCCTTGATCTCGATATTGTCACTGGTGGAGGCATATCTTCTATGAAATCTTCATCTGGGTTGCCATTATTGATCAGATCATACTTCACGCTTGGTGATCTCTTTCTCAAATCACGATCATTAGATTCGTCAGAGACAGCATTAAATATAATTTTTTCATGGAGTAACTCATAAATCTTATTATCGGTTATCTTCAATGCACTCAACAAATGGTTTCGTCTTGAAAGTTGGCTAGAAAATTCCATGTTAGTACCATATTTTTTTGTATCGCCATACTATATATATATACCTACGATTTATCACTCGTTGTTGATGTTGTTCCTGAACCATTTCGTAGTAATGGCAGGGATTTTAACCTTTTTCTATTTATTGTAGTCATGATATTATATTATGAAGTCAAGTGTCTTTGTCATATACATTGGTATGGTTAGTGATATTCCTCAATCTCTGTTATTGTTTCTTTGTTTGTTTGTTTTTTTTTTGTTTTTTGTTTTTTTGAGTTATGTGATCTTTCCAAAGAAAAAAAAAGAACACCCCTGACTTCCTAATTCAGAATCGTTTGACTACTACAAGATCAAAAAAAAATGCAAAAATGAGTGGTTTCTCTATTGGCTTTCCATTTGACAAAAAATGACAATAAGTTTATATATATCATAGAAGAAAATTCATATAATCATAAAAAATAATAACAATAGTAATAAAAATTAATAAACACAAAAAAAATTAAAAAATTCAGAACGTAAATGATGATGAAGAAAAGACATATGATTCTTCAATAATTTCTCATAGAAAGAACAAATAACATTATAACATAGTAAAGTAAACATTTCATCAATTCCTTTTTCTTTCTTTTTTTTCCATTTTTCATTTCGTAACAAAAGACATAATAACTGTATTGAAACAGCCAAAAACAAAAAAAAAAAATAGTATCACAAGATTCGTTACATTTTTGGTGGTAAATAGGGTTCAATTGAATGTCAAATTTTCAACACTAGTAAGCAATGATTCGTCCAAATAAGCCTTGTGTTGGTGCTGAGGTTGAGGTTGTTGGTAGCCAAATGGTTGTTGGTGGTGCTGATGGTATTGTTGATGTATTGGTGATTGTTGGAAATGAGGCTGTTGAGACATCATCATTGATTGTGATAAGAAACCATTGTTTGATGATGGGTATTGTTGTTGTTGTTGAGGTTGTTGTAAACCTTGTTGAGTTTGAAGAGGCAGTTGTTGTTGCTGCTGTTGTGGTGGTGGTGGTTGTTGTTGAGATTGTTGAGACTGTTGAGGAAGAATGGGAGTTCTCAAAGATGCTAAATTTGAAGAAGATTTGTTCATAAAGTTTGCCTTCATCTGTTGTTGTGGAGATTGCTGTGGTTGTGACAAATTATTCAAAGAAGGTGGTAACTGAACACCAGAAGTGTTTCTGTAACGGGAACTTTGTAATGATTGTGTCAGTTGTGATAATAAACCTAATGAACTATGGCTTTGCGATCTCAACAAAGGATGTTGTTGTTGTTGCTGCTGCTGCTGTTGTTGTTGTTGTTGTTGTTGTTGTTGTTGTTGTTGTGAGTACATTTGGCTAGGAGAATTGATTGCCCTTCTTCTCAAGATAATTAAACCATTTTCATAGCTATCAGTTAATTTCATGAAGCTCAGCAAAACAGGAATAATCTTACGTTGGTTTGATGATAAAGATGAAGGATAAGCCAATTCACTATGGGTTCTATCCTTATCGTCTCTGAATAACAAAAATTGGGAATATAACTCAAAAGTATCTGGATCGTTGAAATCCAAATTTGAAGGTGGTGCATGTCCTGACAATGTGGCATATAATCTATCAGGGGCAACGGCTGATGGGTTAGTGTTACCCATGATGGAAGGGTTACTTTGATTGTTTAATTTTACACCAGTGGCTGGTGCTGATGCAACAGAATATAATGAAGCTAATGAAGTGGCAGAAGTTGATCTATGTTGCTCTTCCAATTGTCCTCTCTTTTCACGTTTTTCACGTTCGATTCTTTCTCTCTCTTGAACAGGTAACATCTTCTTATATTCAACTCTTAATTTTCTTCCGCCAATTTCACGACCGTTTAATTGATTAACAACCAAGGTAGTTTCGTCAGTTGATGTGAAATTTGCAAATGCCAATCCACGGAAAACGCCATTATCAAAATGATAATTAAATGCGTATGGTAATGGTAAGTTCAATTTAGTCATGACATCTAACAACTGTTCCTTCTTGATGGCAAATGGGATATTCTTGATGACAATGGCAGTTGGAATCAAATCGTCGTCGTCATTATTGTTGTTATGATTGTTATCAATAGTATCAGTATCGCCATCCTTCAGCAGCTCTTGATCTTTGAGTTCCTCGGTAGAACCTATTTTCTCCTGTTGTGGAGTTTGTTCCTTACTGTCTTCTTCAGATCTAGGAGTAATGTTGAAATTTCCCTGTTCACTTGGAGATAAGCCACCACCATTTGGTAAGCTGCTCATGCTCAAAGTTTGAAGATTGATGACATTACTTGGAGAAGGACCAGAGCTAACTAATGGAGAAACTTGAGCTTGTTGTTCGATCCATGGTGTGACATTAAGCATCGAGTTGGTGTTTTGTTGTGGTAACCAAGTTGAATTGAATTGCAAATTTTGGTTGTTCAACAAATTACCGTTCGAATTTCCGGTGGCAGCAGTTGGAGTAGTAGTCTGGGTATTGTTAGCAAAATGTCTTGATTGATTAACTCTTGAGCTTAACAATGAGTTTCCAGTAGTGTTCGGATGAATCGCGTTCACTGAAGTGTTGGCACCACCATAAGTTGATGAAGCATACCCTGATGCTGACGACATCGACGAAATGGACGGTCTGCGATTTTGCAGCTGATGTTGCTGGGAGTGTTGTTGTTGTTGTTGACCCAGTTGCTGTTGTTGCTGCTGGGAATGTTGATCATAAGTTGGGGTCTGAGTAAATTGTCTTAAATCCATTATAGTCGTTAAAGTTCCTTTTTCGTCTTTTCAATTATTAAAATTAATCTATTAAAAACACTGTTTGAGTTTTAGTTTCAAAAAAAAAAAGGTTGGTAAAAGCTTATCGTTAAAAAAAGTTCGTTAAAAAAAATCGTTAAAGATGATGTAAATGGCGATGCAATATATTAAATGATGTAATATAATTGATCCTTGATATTATATGACACTGGATATGATCAGGTATATATATTTGATGATGATGTGTTGATGGTTGAAGTTGAGTTGTTGATATTATTATTATAAATTATTTTTAACTTAAGAAAATTTTTTTTTTTTTTCCTCTTTTCTTTCTTTTTTCGTTTTTGGTTTTTTTTTTTTTTTTTTTGGAAATTCGCTGCTGTTTTGTTTTTTTTTTTTTTTCTGTTTTTTTTCAACAGCCAACGACGAGGACTGAATTGTGTAGATATATATTGTATCAGCTGGCCCATGAATTCAGCACAGTTAGAAGCATGAATTGGCATTTATTCTACTTGTTATCTTGTTTCATTTGGATATTAGACACCTTATCTTGTCACATGTCCATCAGATCTATCTACTTTATATTTTGGGGGCTAGTACAAATTACGTTTTGAATTTATTTTTTTTTCCTTCTTATACTAGACCTTAGATTGGCTAGTGATTTCTACTTGTTCCCTTGCATTTTATCTCCATTGGCAATCTCTGTGTGTGTACAAAATCTCGCTCGTATGTGTAATACTTAATATGTAAAATTTCATTGGCTGACACATCTGAAGGTGCGTGCTCAAAACTATCTTTGGGATAATACACACTCTTCTCGCTTGTCTACATTATTATAGTTAGTGTTGATACACTTCCACCACTGGAGATCTCTTTCAGTCTAAGATACAGTTCAATAACATTTAAAAATTAGCATCTACAAGATTCGGGGAATATATATCTTATATATTTTAAAAACAGAATCTTCTTCCAAAAAACTGTCAGTCAGAGATTGTAAATTAACCTGGTTTCTTTGAGAAATATTTGTCTTCAAGCCCATGAATCAGCAGATTAAAGTTGGAACTTGTTTACAACTAAAACAAAGCTACATATGTCACATCTTGTAGTATATTATACTATTGTAGTATATGCACTACTTTCTGGTTTTTTCTTCCAAGCATGGATGGTTTTTCTTGTTGTTGATGAAAAAAAAAAAAAAAAAAAAAAATCAAAAAAAGTGAAAATAATACGTAAGACTAAATAATTCCTATCGATTTACATTAATATTATTACCATGGTATGTATATTTCATGTCATTAAAAGGTTTAACAAGACAAAATTACATTAGCTAAATGATTTATTTTCTTAATTTTTAACTATTGTTTAGTTTACTTGTTCATATTCAATTTATCCAACCCACATTTACTAACAGCTCATACATAGTCACAAGTTCCAGGTGGTCAAAGAACATTACAAAAAAGAAAGTCCGCTGCTGATAAGAAATTACTGCAACTGCAACAAACACCAACATCAACAAGAGCAGCTGGTGCTGGTGGTTCTTCATCAACAATGTTGAAATTATTCACTGATGAAGCTCAAGGTTTAAAAGTTGATCCGATTGTTATCTTGGTATTAGCTGTTGGTTTTGTCGTTAGTGTCGTTATCTTGCATGTTTTTGCTAAAATTACAGGTAAATTTTTCTAATTCTGAAGAAGTAAAGATATAATGCTCATATTTGTGTTTGAAAATGATGATCTGTGTGTGTCCTGATGGTGTGTTCGCTGCTCTTATTATGCCTGTTTTTTTTTTTTTTCTAATCCCATCTTTTAATTCTTGTTCATCTATTTGTGTCAGTTAATAGACATCATCGAATATACATTTATATACAGGAAGGAAAAAAAATTAAAGGTTGGAATTAATAAAATGTACTGTTTCTTTTTTATCTACAAGTCTTTTAATAATGCTCTAATAACATCAGCCAATCCATCTATATGCAATTTATGTTTCTCTCCAACTTTATCATTCTTGATTATTTCCCATTGATAACTGTCTTTTGTTTGTTCAAAGAACTTATCAACTTCCAATACAGTACCTTCCTTCACAAATCTCTTACCTCTTACTTCTATTTCAACAATTGGATAACTTTTGCCTATAATTATTTGCAAAGGAACACCTAAAGTCTTACTATCGATCAATTTTCTTCCAAATGAAACATCTTCTCTTAAATCTTTTTGGATTCTTAAGCCATCAACTTCTATCAAGGCATTGGCAATGACATCCATAATACCAGTGTCCTTTTCAGTGTCTTCTCCAGGTGCAACAATGAATGTGGCTTGATATGGAGCTATACTAGCTGGCCAGCATAATCCCATTTCATCCCTTGTCATCTCGACAATGGCTGCAATTAATCTAGAGACACCAATTCCATAACATCCCATTACCAAATTGACCAAATTGCCATCTTCATCTTTCACAGTGGCACCCAATGGTTTTGAATAACGGTCTGCAAGGAAAAAAGTATGACCAACTTCAATTGCTTTATCTTTCAAAAGTACTCCTTCATCACATTCAGCACAAATTTCACCTTCCTCAGCTTCAACAAGTGGGATATCGGTCAAAGTGGAAAATGAACCTCTGTGATAAGGAACTTCCAAATCCGGGAAGTTAGAACGATCATGCAATCTTGCATCCATGACTCTCACAATAGATTTCGTTAAAAAGGAGTCTTCTTCATCTTGGAAAATAGATAAAATTTCTTGTTGATTTGTCTTGTTCAAATTTATATCCGGGATATGCTCTTTAACAAACAGTGGTACCAAAGTTCTACCTGTTGGGTAATACAAACAAATCAAGCAGTTTTCATCATTGTTCACAAAGTATCTAACAGATACATCATCTTTCTTTTCAACTCCGTAACTAAGACATTTTTCGACATTTGACACTTCCCCACAACTGGAACAAGTTAATAAAGTATCTTCACCATTTTCATGTAAATAATGCCATTCCAAAGACAAATCTCCTCCTATATCACCTGAGTCAGCTTGAGCTGAAACAAATGGGACTTTTAAATCGTTGAAAATGCGACGATACAGTTCATTCACATTATTAAACATTTCAAGGGCCGAGGTTTTATTTAAATGAAAAGAATAAGCATCTTTCATAATAAACTCTCTACCACGCAATAATCCAGCCCTTGGTCTCTTTTCATCTCTGTATTTTCTTGTGATTTGATACATCAACATTGGTAAATTTTTATAACTCACTAAATCATCTGAAACAATCTGTGTTATCTCTTCTTCACATGTAGGAACAAGACAAAAATCTTTCTCCTTGGAATCTTTTAATTTGAAAATCTCACTGTTATTCCATCTTCCTGTTTTCAACCAAAGATCTTGTCCCGATAATGACGATAACGAAACTTCCAATGCATCAATCTCTTTCATTCTGAAATGTATTATATTTTCAAGATTTTTCAATGTCATCAAACCCAATGGTAACCAATGGACTAATCCAGCATGTGGTTGTCTCATATATCCCAATCTCTGTAACAATTCATGTGTAGGCAAAGTTTTCAAATCATTTTTACTTATCTTTTGTGGAGTTATGAAGAAATGTGAATTGAGCTTTGTTGAAGGTGATAATGATGATGATAAGCCATTTTTCTTTGTCGACAAGAACCGTACGTTCTATATTGTACAGATATTAGTATACCTAAGTCACCTTTAGTAAAAATATCAAAAGCCTCGACTTACCTTAACAGTCAGTTTAGGTATCATTTACAAACCGATCATGTACTCTTCTCTTTAAATCTTCTTTAAACAATTTTTCATTAAAAAAAAAAAAAAAAAAAAACTAACTTTTCCTTAAAAGTATAAATTGATATTATGCGCACTTATTACTATTAACTAGCAGAGCCATGATTAGAATCTTGAATTGCTATTATAAAGTATTTTAGGAAATGTTGCTGTTACAGATAAGTTAAACAAAGTCTGACTATTGCTGGCAATAGAGTGGTAATTATGTTGTAGAACGGAAAGAAAAATCGGTCCTATTATGTCATCATGTTGTGTTTTTTGTAATTACATTCTTCCTTAATTGCTAATTGCCATCTAAGATATATAAATATCACATAGAATCTCTCTTCAAATAATTATTAATACATCATCGATTCATACAATAATATATAACCACAATGCTTAGACAAATCTTAATCCAACAACAAAGAAACAATTTATCAAGAACTATTCTTACTAGATCTCAGGTAGCAACAAAACCCATTTTATTAGCTAACTACCGTTACAAACATACTATTGTCGACTCAGCTAAGGAGACATTATCTGCTTTAAATAAGAAAATTGGTGAAGCTGCAGCTGCTGGAATTGAAAAAGCGGAAGATGCCACAGAAGGTGTTGACGTAACTGGCAAGGCCAAATCAAGTTTGGATGCTGTCAATAAGAAGGTTGGTCAAGCTGCTGCCTCTGGAATTGAAACTGCTGAAGCTGCTACCAAATCTGTCAATACTGAAGACTTGACTGGTAAAGTTAAGAATGCGGCAGACACAGTTAATAAGAAGACTGGTAAAGTTGCTGCTGATGCAATTGATGCTACAGAAAAGGTTGCCAAATCAACTGCAAGTGATGCCAAATCAACCTATAAGGAAGCAAAGAGCTCAGCTCAAGACGCTGCAGAAAATGTTGATGGCATCTCCAAAGAAGAACTTGAGTCTAAAGCCAAGGAAACTTACAACAAGGCTAAGAATGCTGCTAAAGAATACGCTACTGTTGAAGATGATTTAAAGAAATTTGGCTCATCAACTCTGACAGAAGAAGATCTCTTAAAATCTGAACCACCAAAGGAAGGTTCTCTGCATGTTAAAGAAAACCACAAAGGTTACAAGAGTCTTCAGCACAAAGGTAAAGAGGCTTACTCTGAGCAGAATCGTCCTGAAGATTTCATGTAATCCTGCACCAATTTCAAATTATTTATTACTTAAATTAACTATTATATAGTATATCCCAAATTATAATGAATGCACAATTTTTTTTTAATAAGGAAGTCTCTAACTATTTGTAAAAATCGAATGTCATTAATGTCAACTGAAGGGGAAAGAAAATTAAGGGGTAATGCACCGAAGTTTGCTAATCAGCTAGGGAAAAAAAGATAAAAAGCGTATAGGGAAAAAATAATAGAAAAAAAAACTTCTGATAATAAAAACTATTTTATCCATAATCCAGACTAATTAAATAAAAAGACAATGTCACTCGAATATACTCCAATTGAGGAGATTCCTGTATATGTTTCAGACTTAGCCAAAGTATTCAGATCGGGTAAGATGAACTCAATTCAATTCAGATTGAACCAGTTGAGAAATTTATATTTTGCATTAGAAGATAATTTGCAAGTTTTTTGTGATGCTTTGGAAGAAGATTTCCATAGATCACCTTTCGAGACCAAGCTGTTCGAGCATTATATTATTAAGGGGGAATTGATTGATATCATGAAGAATTTATCCAAGTGGTTGAAGCCTCATAAACCTTATGCTATTCCAATTGCACATGCTACAGCTAATATCAAAATTGAGAAAATTGCCCGTGGTGTAGTCTTGATCATCACTCCTTTCAATTATCCTTTGATGTTGGGATTATCACCTTTATTTGGAGCAATTGCTGGAGGTAATTGTGTTGTTTTTAAGTCATCTGAAATGGTTCCGAACTTTTCCAGAGAGTTGACAAGAGTCTTACAATCTGTATTTGATGAAGATATCATTAGGGTGGTTAATGGGAGTGTGAAGGAAACAAGTGTCTTATTGGAACAAAAATTCGATTTGATTTTCTTCACTGGATCTCCAAAAGTTGGTAAGATTGTTGCCAAAGCTGCATCTGATCATTTAACTCCCGTCGTATTGGAACTTGGAGGAAAATCTCCTGCCATTGTAACAAAGGATCATGGGAATTTAACAACACTTCTGGACAGAATCTTATGGGGTAAATATCTTAACAGTGGTCAAACATGTGTTGCTGTTGATTATATATTATGCGATGAAGAGATCAAATTTGAATTGATTGCAAAATTGAAAGAAAGATTACCTGTTGCACTTCCAAATCTTTCTAAAGATTCTGATTATACTCATATTATTAATGATGCCTCATTCCAAGGCTTGAAGTCCATAATTGAAACCACAAAAGGTGAGATCATCACTGGTGGGTTATCAGAATTGGATCTGGAGTCGAGATTTTTCCCACCAACTATTATCACAGAAGTTTCATGGGATGATTCCACAATGCAAAGAGAAAATTTTGGACCAATATTACCAATATTGTCATACAAAGATTTAAATCAGGCATTAGACAATGTTGTAAGAGATCATGATTGTCCATTAGCATTATACATTTATTCTCAAAATAAAAAAGAGATTGATTTAATCAAATCAAGAGTCAGATCAGGTGGTTTGGTTATCAATGATAATATTAACCATGTTGGAGTTGGTACAGTTCCATTTGGTGGTATCGGTGGAAGTGGATATGGTAATTATCATGGTAAATATTCAATTGATACATTCACTCACGAAAGAGTCATTTATCAACAACCTTTTTACGCAGAATTGTTGATGAAAATGAGATATCCTCCTTTCACTTCTTTGAAAGAAAAATTGTTTGTTGCTGCTCTTGATAGTAAAGCTTATTTTGGAAGGAAAGGAAACGTTCCAATTCGTCCAAGATCTTTCTTACATCATTTAGCTGGTTTATTAACTCTGCTTGGGTTGCTGTTCATTGTTCTTCGTTATTTCAAAAAATGAATATGGATTTTTATTTTTTTTTCACTTTCTTATGGTTCTTTAATTTACATAAAATATCGTATCTCATCATCAACCCATCACTATTTCATTCACACTTTCCTCTGTCCTTTCATCTTTAATTGTCTCTTCATTAGATTTTTCCTCTCCCAATAATTCATTTAGTATTTCAACCTCCTGATTTAATTTGTGGTCACCTGTCCAAACAGCCTTCTTGTTGATATTTATAGGTAAGATACTGAAATTTGCCTCATTCTCACCACCGCTACTATTGTTATTGGATATCTTGTCATCTAAGCACTTGATTTCTTTACGAAGAGCAATAGAAGCTTCACTGAGGTTTGAATAAAATGAAGAAATGTTGGACACAAACTCCTTTTCCAATGTTTCATCTTGACCTTGTATCTTACCTTTACGCACAGTGGCTAATATGGAAGACAAATCATCCAATGATGCCACTAGCTTCGTATCCAGGTTATAAAGAGAGTCCAATCTCTGGTGTATATATTTCAAATCAGACATTGTTATCTATCTACTGTTTTTCAATATATTCAGACAATAATATTTAACGTGCATTTACAGCATTTTCTTTAGTCGTGTCCCTTAATACCAATACTCAGATTATCTGCCATTTTCAATACGAATTTGCCGTGTACTTAACGCAAAAATCTCCCAAACAAAAAAATTTTCAGAATTTTTTTTTTTTTTTTTTCTAAAGGAATTTTTCAAATATTTCTGTCGAAATTTTTTTCATATATTATATTCTATTCATTTAAATCAAACAGATTTTACATTAGACAAAATGGCTGACAAAGAAGTTTTAGTTTTAAGAGGTACCTTAGAAGGTCACAACGGTTGGGTTACATCATTAGCTACCACCCCAGCTAACCCAGATTTATTAGTCTCAGCTTCAAGAGATAAGACTTTAATCACCTGGCAATTAACCAGAGATGATCAATCATACGGTGTCGCTAAGAGATCATTGAAAGGTCACTCTCACATTGTCCAAGATGTTGCTATCTCACCAGATGGTATGTTCGCTTTCTCAGCTTCATGGGATCACACCTTGAGATTATGGAACTTACAAAACGGTCAATGTACCAAGAGATTTGTTGGACACACTGGTGATGTTTTATCAGTTTCCATCGCTTCAAACTCAAGACAAATTGTCTCAGCTTCAAGAGATAAGACTATCAAGGTCTGGAACACCATTGGTAAATGTATGCAAACTTTACAATCACACTCCGACTGGGTTTCAGCTGTTAGATTCTCACCAAGTGACGAAACTTCAACTGTTATCTCAGCTGGTTGGGATAAATTAGTTAAAGTAAGTTATTTTATTTTATTATTGTTAACAGAAAAAAAGAAGATGTTAAATGGGGATTTTACACACATTACTAAATGATGTATGTATTATTTGCTACTTCAGACGAATTTCATTCGAATGAGACATAAAATATATCACCAAGATCTCTGATAGTCATTACTATTTTCCCCATTTTAATATCTTTCTTTTCAAGCAAAAAAAGGTCAAGATTTACTAACATTTTTCACTCTATAGTCATGGGATTTATCTGATTACTCATTAAACGCTGACTTCATTGGTCACACCGGTTACGTTTCAACTTTAACCATCTCACCAGATGGATCATTAGTTGCTTCAGGTGGTAAAGATGGTTCAATCATCTTATGGGACTTGTCAAACAAAGAAACTTTATACACCTTGAACGCTGGTGATGAAGTTCACTCTTTAGCTTTCTCTCCAAACAGATTCTGGTTAGTTGCTGCTACTTCATCATCAATCAAGATCTTCAACTTAGAAGAAAGAAAATTGATTGATGAATTGAAACCAGAATTCGCTACCTCATCATCAAAGGCCAAAGACCCAGAATGTATCTCATTAGCTTGGTCAGCTGACGGTCAAAACTTATTCTCAGGTTACACTGATAACGTTATCCGTGTCTGGCAAGTTATGACCTCAAACTAAATTTAATTTAATATTTGATGTATAGTATTATAAATTAGGTTAATTTTGAAGGTTTTTTATCAAGTCACAAAAGAATAATAAAATAAAGTTTTTTATTTAAAACTCGTAAAACTATTTACATACTTATTGGCTTCAATTTCTTTCAAATTGAATATCAACAAATGTCTCTCCTTCTTTTTTCTCTTTTAATTGCAGATTACTTAAACCACCATTATTTATTCTCTCTCTTTCCACTTTCAACTTATTCAATTCTCTCTCCAGCTCTTTTAACTCATAATCATTACCACTACCTTTGGCCCTCAAGATAGCCTCTTTTAGAAATTTTTCTGCTTCATCATACTTACCCATATGCAAATTAACAACACCAGCTCCATAAGTGGCTAATACTGTAGCTTCTTCTAACTCCCCACTACGTTGTTGTGGTGGGATCTTTTTACAAATTTCCATAGCTTTGACATACAAGTTCAAAGACTTGCCGGTAAATTGCTTTTTCAAATCCTCATGTCTCCTGATTTCTTCTTCTAACATTTTTTGATAGTTTGTAAAAGACAAAGGTGTATCAATCTCCATGAAGCTGTCTTCACTCAAATTCTTTAATTTTTTTTTCAGTCTTAGTTCTTCACCTTCCAAACTTTCAGCCGTCAAGTAGCACAATGAAGCAAGATTGCACATATTCAATAAAGTATCTCCTACCGGACATTGAGCCAATACCATCCATGATAATGTTTGAGTCTTATGAGTAGAAGTCCATGCTGGACCTCTAGTGACTAAATATAGTGCACTTAATAAATCTCTTGCATTGAAATATTCATCTCTAAATGGTTCCCAAATTTCTTTATCGATGGTATGCTGTGGATCAAAAACCGTCTTATCTTCGGATATAGCCAAAGTAAGACTCTTATGATCCTTACCAACTGCTATTAAATCTTCATATGAATGACCTCTCAGTATTAATCTTTTCACAACTTCGTGTAATGCTAAATCAAGATGTATGGTTAATAATGACGTTAAAAATGGGATGTGATCTTTTGAAAGTTCAGCAATCTTGATCACTATTCTCAAATCTTTTTGAACAACATGCCTGGTATCTTCATTTGGCGGTTCATGAGCTTGTGATTGCAAAAATTTGAAATAATTCTGTGAAATATCATAGTAAACATCAATGGCTTCATCGATTTTTCCCAATTTTTCACACATTTCTCCAACCTTGATCTGAATACCAGTGTATTCATCTGAAATATGACTAAGTTCTTCCACGTCACATTGTTCCAATGCTTCCTTGTAAAAAATCAATGCCTTTTCATAATTGTGATCCTCCTTTTCACTCTCAGCCCATAAACCTTTTCTCAATATTTTAGCCACCGATGATGGGAATGAATGCTTGGGCCACAAAAATTCATATGCTAACAGACCTGAAATACCCAAAGCAGTCAAGGAATATATGAAATATCTACCCCATGGTGTTCTTTTTGGCTTATAATAATGAGCATACTGAGGATTGTTTGGATTGATTCCAGGAACTGGCAGGTTTTGCTTGTTTTGAAAATAGTTCAAAGTAGAAGATAACCTTCCATTAGTGGCTGCCACAATTCTCTTATTCAGAATAGCTCTGATAGGCAGTCTTGAAGCAAGCAACATTCTTGTTCAATATTAGTATATCCTGTAATTCTGTTTTTTTTTTCTACTATATTTGTTAAATTATTTTTTTTTTTTTTGTAAGTTAGCTAAAAAGATCTAATTTGCTATCTGCAGTGCTATGAGTTGATACCAACCTCCCAATAAGTAATTTCTTTATTTCTAAATCACCATGTGTGGAAGATATGCTATGGCAGTTGTATGTATTTCCTTATCAATTGACAAAAGAGTTCTTTGTAAGCTAACTGTTACTCTAGGCCCCAGATAAATTACCGGAATTTTTTGCTCAGTCAAATCTTGCTGTAGATAAGACTCTTGATGCTAATTACGATGCAGCAGTGTCTTATAATATAGGACCAACAAGGAATGCACCAATTTACTACCATAAAAGAGTTGGAGACCAATTGGATCACATTGTACAATATCTGAATTGGGGATTTGTTCCATATTGGACAAAGAGAAAAGAAGATCTGATGCCTTGGAGGAGGTTTAACGCTCGATTAGAATCATTGAAGGATAAGACACCGATGTGGAGATCATCTATGAACCATAAGAGGTGTATAGTTCCAATGCAAGGTTATTTTGAGTGGCTTCATAAACCGGTTCCAGGTACTAAGAAAGTTGAGAAGATTCCATATTACATAAAGAGAAAAGACAATAAATTGATGTACTTAGCTGGTCTAAGAGATGGATGTCAATATGAGGGATCTGATGAATTATTACATACGTACACTATTGTGACAGGACCTGCACCAAAGCAATTGCATTGGTTACACGAAAGGATGCCTATTGTCTTACTTCCAGGAACAAAAGAATTTGAAACGTGGTTAAACCCTGATATTAAAGAATGGAATGATGATTTACTTCACTGCTTAAATGGTTACGAGAAGGAAGATTTGGAATGGTATGAAGTGAGTCAAGAAGTTAATAAATATGCAAGCAGTGGTCCCAGATTGATTGAACCAGTTAAGAATTCGCAGAGAGGAATCATGAGTTTTATCACCAATCCTTCAAAGACTGGTGAAGGTAAAATCAAGCAAGAACCAGAATCCAAAGTGAAGCCTGAACAAGATAGTATAAAACAAGAATATGAGGAAAAGATAGAAAACAATGGTACTGATGAGCCAAAAAAGAGCTATAAATATGAATCGAGAAAGAATTCATCTCCAAAGAAAGAGAACAAGAGGAAATCAATAACTGATATGTTGACTGATAAATCTATCGCTTCAAGAATAAAGAAGCAAAAGACTTAATGTTATCTAGTAAAGAAACCCCCCACAAAGGGTAAAGAAAGAAAAAAGTAATATATAAAAAAAAAAGAAAAAAGAAATGAAAAAGCTCGTTTTTTTTTTTTTTTTTGATTTAATTTCAATTTAATTTGTAGCATTTTTTAAATGTGGCAATAGAAAAATACTTGAATGTTAAAAGATGGTGGTCTCTGATAAGAGTGCAAATATTTCAAAGAAGTCCCATAAGAAGTCGAAGTACGGCTGTACAAATTGTAAAAAGAGAAGAGTTAAAGTAAGTAATTTTTCTTTAAAAGGGGCACCTCGTATTCCTTATCAAATTAAATTAATATTGTTGTTTATGTTGATAATACGTAAATACTAACAGTAAATTAAAATAGTGTGATGAAGGGTTCCCAATATGTAAGAATTGTAAAAGAAGAAATGAAGATTGTTCATATACAAATATAAGACCTCCAGATCCATCAGAAGGTTCAAATGATGAAATGGTGGCACCAGATAGTTTCCATCCAAGATGTATTGGAAGACCTTTTGAGCTTGATGAAGAACTGATTAAATCATTGAACAGGGCTCAGGCCCGCATGGATAGTATTTCCATATCAGATATAGATCCATCTTTGCCGTCGTTGACGTCATCTTCAAGTGTCCTGTCAACTGATAGCAGTAGTTTAATGGAGTATCCAAGAATTGAATTGGTTTCAAATAATGGTAATACCATGTTCCCATCTTATTTGTCTCACACAGTGATGAACAATAGGGCTATGCTTTACTTCACTTCAACTTTTTATAGGAGAATATCTCCCATTGCAGCATATTCTAAACCGTGGGGTGAGATACCACATTTCTCATATCAATATATCAATATTTGTCATTTGTTATATTCTGTGATGTTTTTGTCAATGTACCATGATACTTTTGATCCAAATAGTAGTACACCAAATTTTCTTGATTTGAAAGATCCAAATGATTATTTGGTGATTGCCAAATTGAATTATGATCTGTTCTTACAAGAAATGTCGATCATGAAACGTCGTCCAAAAGTTGATGCAAAAGAACTCGTTGCTGAATTGGTATCATCTATGTTGGAACTTTTAAATTTTGCTTTTTCGCCATCGTTAACGATCTGTGATCCTCTATTTATTAAGAAATGTATGCAATTGGGTGTCTTGACAACTGAAGTGCTCCCACTTTTGAAATCTTCATGTTCCAAGACAGAAGGTGTTCCATTGAATTATTATTCTCCTTCATCTGTTCCGGATCTGCAATTTGATGCAAATATATTTTTCCCAGATTATTTATATTTCTTATGCTCATATATACCACTTCCCCAACATGCAGATGTGCCACATACAAAATGCAGTTCAGCTATAATTGAAATGAATAAGAGTTTTCTCAGTTCTTCTTCAACATCCACAACACCTGAAGAGATAAATAATTCATATGAAAAATTCTTAGACAGCTCTTTCTTAAGTGATGAGCAAGCATTAAGAATAGCTATAGATTTGTTAAAGAGAGAATTCATGTTGGCCTATCAAGATGATGGGCAAGATGTTGATGCTTTCAGAACTTTTATCCGTTGGCCAATGCTTTTACCTGCTGGTTTTGGTAGGCTTATTTCTAGGCAAGATAACAGAGCTTTGGTATTGATGGCACATTTTATCATGTTGATTGCATCTATCAGAACCAACAAGATAATGGCACCAAAAGTGTTTGTTGATGAATTGACAAATATTGATTCTATCATGAGTGATGAATTTAAGCCTTGGCTAGATTTGCCAAAGAGAGTATTAGGTTTACAGTAAAGGGGGCAGGGGACCTGAAAATTGGGTATTTTAATATAGAGGGAAGTGTTTCTTGAGTAGACCATGTACTTGTGAATATAGATAAAGAGCACTATTGGTTTGTTTGATTTTAGTTTATTAGCTATTTTTTTAATTTAATTCTATGTTTATAACATGTATGTAACATCAAATCCCTTTTATTAATTAACAGTAAGTTGGATGCTTTTTTCAAGGTCACCAGAAGTGGTGTACTGTTGTATAGGGTTAGACTTAACCCTAGAAGTGATCACATGCCCAGCTTAGAACATTTTTTTGATGTGTGTATAGAAAATGCTTTTTTTGGTACACAACATACGACTTTTCCTTTTGTGACTGTGCTGTTGAGAGCTGAGAATTTTTTTTTTTTTTTCTTTCTTTCGTCTCTTAAACTTTTTTTTTTTTATATATTAATTTTCAATAAAGTTATTAACAATTTTCATTATATCATATCCATATTGAAATTAATTGAAAATGGCTAGAGGACCGTATGTACATCATTAGAATCATAAGTGAGAGAATAAGAAGAAGAAGAGGAATCAATCAAGTATAATTTTGGTATTCAGATCATCATTGTTAATCATTACAAAAATATTTTAATGGCTTGAAAATTTAAAGAATCATAGATGGAAATAGCATAATATTATTAATCATTTTGTTCAACTGGAACTATATAACAATGCAAAGGATTACTTTATAATTTAACTTGAAGAACCTATAGTTTTATGATGAAATTTTTTTTTCTTGTTTTCAAAAAATTTTCACTATGGAAGAAATGAAATATCAAATAAGAGTTATCATCAATATGCTATATCCAAGTTATCACTGATTTGTTTTCTCTTTTACTCTTGAAAAATTCTCACTGAAATCATAAAGGTGAAAATATATTTACTAACAAAAAATTTTTCCAACAGAAAGAAGCATCTCAAACGTCTCGCAGCTCCATCCCACTGGATGCTTGACAAATTATCAGGTACTTATGCCCCAAGACCATCTGCTGGTCCACATAAGTTACGTGAATCATTACCATTGGTTGTTTTCTTAAGAAACCGTCTTAAGTATGCTTTAAATGGTCGTGAAGTCAAGGCTATCTTGATGCAAAGACATGTTCAAGTTGATGGTAAAGTCAGAACTGACACTACTTTCCCAGCTGGTTTCATGGATGTCATCACCTTGGAAGCTACCAACGAAAACTTCAGATTAGTCTACGATGTCAAAGGTAGATTTGCTGTTCACAGAATCACTGCTGAAGAAGCTTCATACAAATTAGGTAAAGTCAAGAAGGTTCAATTAGGTAAGAGAGGTATTCCATACATTGTTACCCACGATGGTAGAACTATCAGATACCCAGACCCAAACATCAAGGTTAACGACACCGTTAAAATTGATTTGGCCAGTGGTAAAGTTACTGACTTTATCAAATTCGATACCGGTAAATTAGTTATGGTTACTGGTGGTCGTAACTTGGGTAGAGTTGGTGTTATCACTCACCGTGAAAGACACGAAGGTGGTTTCGATTTAGTTCACATCAAGGATTCATTGGACAACACTTTCGTTACCAGATTATCAAACGTTTTCATCATTGGTGAAGCTGGTAAACCATACGTTTCATTACCAAAGGGTAAAGGTATCAAATTAACAATTGCTGAAGAACGTGACAGAAGAAGAGCTAACAACGGTTTATAAGCTTTATAACTATAAAAAAAAACTTATTCACACTTTATTGTTCTTTCTTTGGTTTAATATAAAAAAATATAAAATAAAATTATAAAATTTTCATATATAATGTTTTTCTTTTTTAAACTGTATCTCTATTAAAAAAAAAAAAAATATTTTTAAAAAAACACAAATTGTAAATCTTTATATTAAGAATAACCTTGTTCTTTTTTAATAAAATGTTAACCAGTGTTATATCGTGAGTGATAGTATATTGAATCTTTATTATATCGTCAATTTACTAATTGAATTATATTCATAGTTGTTTTTTAACTTTTATTTTACCGTTTATTTTAACTTTACAAGCCGTTAATTTTTATCTGCGAAGCTCATCGAAAACGCACGATACCGAACAATACAATAACATCTCGGTACGTATTGTGATACCATGGCTCAGGTATTGGTTATGTTATATCTTGTTACAATTTGTGTTAGGATTACCTGTTATTAGGCAAATAGTGGAATTGATACCTTTTAATGGTATAAGCCTTGTTTTTTTCAAGATTTGGTTATATTCCCCAAAATATCAAGGATCAAAGATAATTGTGGATGGGTTGTTGCTTTCTACGTTCAGAGTTAAATCAAGTGATGGTCAATTTGCGTATTTGAACGTATTGGAGTACATTGATGTCTTATGTTTGTGGTGCTTGAGTGTGGTGAATTTGGTCGCTAGCAAAATCGATCCATATAGGGCCATTTCTGGGACCGAATTGTACGCAATGTTAAAATTCAAAATTCTTGAAATAAACAAAGTTATCAGAGAAGATTTTACAAATAGTTGTTTAAGTTGGTCATTATTTCAATTCATAGATAGAGATAAGGATTTGGATGAATTGAAATTCAATTTTGATCAAACCA
This sequence comes from Nakazawaea ishiwadae, assembly GCA_022817945.1. Taxonomy (NCBI): domain Eukaryota; kingdom Fungi; phylum Ascomycota; class Pichiomycetes; order Alaninales; family Pachysolenaceae; genus Nakazawaea; species Nakazawaea ishiwadae. The sequence goes on along the minus strand of JAFLRI010000013.1, from coordinate 60,442 downwards.
TTGGCTCTGTTTACAAATTTTTATCAAGAGTTGGTAATTTTAAAGATGACCAAGTGACTACTCAACGTATATCTCAAAGGGCAGTATCGATGCCATCGTTGGACGAAACAACAAAGACAAATGATGTGAAGACTTATTTAACAAGTATGGTTTCAGAATCTTCATTATTTGGTAAAAACAACAGCTTGAAAAAAAATGGTTTAAGAACAAGGAAAAGTTATGGCAATTTACGTAAAGGTTTATAATCTTAATAATAGAATTTTAACATATATACTCATGTCTTCTTGAATGGATATTCAACAAAACCATCTTTTCTCTTCCAAATTTTCTTCTTTCTCTTATTTACAACATGCTCAACAAATAACTCTTCACAATTTTTTTTCTTGAAAACTCTAATAAATTTTGGATCCCATAATTCAGATGCAATTCCTAAATCTTTACAACATCTCATCAAAGCATTAGACTTACAACCTTCACTGGCAGTTGGGATGCCTTTATCACTGAAAAAATCTTGTTCACCTCTGGCAATTCCTACTAATCTTCCTTGACAAATTAATGCATATTCTCTTGTCAAGGTTCCACCAAGTCCATTCTTATTGATCACTGTCTCTGATCTTGGAGCTAATCCCCAACCACCGGCACCGAATGATTTATTCAACACACGACGATATTTAATCTCTGGTAAATAAAGTAACCCATCTGGTGTTATCTCTATATCATCTTCACCAATTGGCTCAGCTAAGATTTTTTGAATCTTATCATCAAATGATACTGCACCTAATCCATGGAAAGAATCGGACCAATTGATTTGTGATTGATCACTCTGTTGCAATAAACTTGATGGGAAATCATTCAAAGAAATGCTTCCAAAACTCTTTGAAATAGTCATAGGTTCTTTCAGAGTATCAGCAGCTTTCTCCAGTGCTGGTGCTGGTGCTGGTGGCGAAGATGAAGATGACTGGTTCCTCTTAATTGATTTGGGCAGAACAGGCTCACTAAAGGCCTCTGACATGGCATTCCAGTCAGATGCATACCTCAAATTAAGTCTCTTCAGGCCTCGTATCAGTATCCTTGAAGTGATGAACATTCTGTCTATAGCTTTCTTCTATTGGCAAAATGGTTTTAATTTTTTTCATTTCATTTCGCGTATTTTTTTTTTTTTTTTTTTGTTTTGTTTTTTTTTTGTGAAGTGTTTCTTCTCCGTTCTCCTTCTCCTTCAGTAATTTGTTCTCCTCATCTTCTCCTTTCTCTCTGTGCTATTACTGTATATTAAATGAAATGTGTGGGGAGAATTGAATATTTGTAGACTAAATTCAGTTCAACTGGAGAGAAAAGAAGAGTAGCATTGCAATTGGCCCTTATACTCTCTTCTCATAGCATAGATTGAACAACTGGATTAATTAATATTATCGTCTACGTGTATGCAAATCTCATCTGTTTCACTTTAAGTCAATTTACATGCTAGTAAAAAAACAGCAAAAAAATGAAAATTGAAAAAAAAAAAAAAATGAAACAGGTGAAAAAAAATTATAAAATTGACAACACATCCATCGTCATAACACATCAACATCCTCTATCAATACACGATGGGTAATCCAGTGGTCAAGAAGAAGACCAAAGGTGCTCAATTACCTAAAGGTAAATTTGAAGATGATATTTTACTGAATGCTGCAACTTCAAATAATGAGGAAATAAACTCTTTTATTTCTCAAGATGCAAACAAGTATTACAAATTGACAAATATTGCATTGACAATATTGGCTTTTTGCACAAGATATTACTCCATTTCTTATCCAAATGAAGTTGTCTTCGATGAGGTTCATTTTGGTAAATTTGCTGCTTATTATATCGAGAGAACCTATTTTTTCGATTTGCACCCTCCATTTGCTAAATTGTTAATTGCAGCTGTTGGTTGGTTAATTGGTTTCAATGGTAAATTCAAATTTGACAACATTGGAGACAGTTATATCAGTCATCATGTTCCTTACATTCCATTAAGAAGTCTTAGTGCTGTCTTGGGTACTTTAACTGTTCCATTGATGTTTAACACAATGAAAGAATGTGGTTATAGTATTCCAGCTTGTGCATTTGCTGCTTCATTGGTTGTCTTCGATAACCTGCATATTTGTGAAACCAGATTGATCTTATTAGATGCCTGTTTAATTGTTTCTGTTGCTGCTTCATTGTACACATATGTCAAGTTCACTAAGCAAAGAAGAGCTCCATTCAGTTTCAACTGGTGGAAATGGTTATTATTAACTGGTGTTTCCTTGTCATGTGTCATCTCAACTAAATATGTCGGTGTCTTCACTTTCCTTACTATTGGGGCTGCTGTCCTTGTTGATTTGTGGAACTTGTTGGACGTTGAAAGGAGTTTGACTATGAAAGATATCTCTAAGCATTTTGGTGCCAGATTGTTTTCTTTAATTGTTGTTCCATTCATCATTTATTTAACTTGGTTCTACATTCATTTCGCCATCTTGACTAAATCAGGACCAGGTGATGCATTTATGAGTCCTGAATTCCAAACCACTTTAGGTGATTCCCCATTGGCAAGAGATGCAAAGCAAATCAATTACCACGATGTCTTAACTTTGAAGCACAAGGACACCGGTGCATTCTTGCATTCGCATCCTTATGCCTATCCTTTACGTTATGATGACGGTAGAGTTTCTTCTCAAGGTCAACAAGTCACTGGTTTTATTGGTGATGATGAGTCAAATTACTGGGAAATCTTACCAGTTCAACCATTCCCTGAAGGAAATGAATTGAACCGTGCAGTATTACAAGGTGATTCTATAAGATTGAAGCATGTTTCCACAGGAGGTTACTTATTAACTCATGATGTTGCTTCCCCTTTCTTTCCAACTAATGAAGAATTCACTGTTGTCACACCTGAAATTGGAGATGGTGAAAGATTCAATGATACTTTATTCAGATTAGATCCATTTGACAAGAAGAAAAATTCCATTTTACAAACAAAAGCTTCATTTGTTAAGATCTTACATGTTCCAACCATTGTTGCCTTATGGACTCATAATGATGTTGTCCTTCCAGAATGGGGTTTTGGTCAACAAGAAGTCAACGGTAATAAGAATCTTCAAGCAGGTGATAACCTTTGGTATTTTGATTCTATCATTGGACTTCAAGGTGCTAGAGCTGAATACGTTCCAAAACAAGTTCAAAAAATTCCATTTTTGAAAAAATGGTTAGAATTACAAAAAGAAATGTTTTCTCAAAATAATAAATTAACCTCTGAACATCCATTTGCCTCAGATCCAGAAACTTGGCCATTATCTTTAAGTGGTGTATCATTCTGGACTAAAGAAGGAGAAAAACAGCAAATCTATTTCATTGGAAATATAATTGGATGGTGTATTGAAGTTGCTTTCTTGTTGTCATATGTCGGAATCGTCATTGCTGATCAATTAACCAGAAGAAGAAGAGTCTATATCTTGAACAACAAATCTAGATCAAGATTATATAACACTTTAGGTTTCTTCTTTATTGGATGGTGTTGTCACTACTTCCCATTTTTCTTGATGAACAGACAAAAATTCTTACATCATTACTTACCAGCCCATTTAATTGCTGCATTGTTCACTGGTGCTATGCTTGAGTTTTATTTCACCGATGGTAGAAATGCTGAATTCAAAGAAGAAACTGAGAAAGATGGTGAACAAAACAGTGTGAATTACACTTTATTGTTAAGTACTGTTGTCTTATTGTTAAGTTTAATTATCTGGTGTTTTAAATTATTTGCACCAATCACATATGGTAATGTTAGTTTATCACCAGCAGAAGTGCTCAAGAGACAATGGTTTGATGTTAAGTTACATTTCGCTAAATAAATATAGTCATTTCTTTTTCTATATATAAATAATAAATTAAAACTAAAATAACTTTATTAATCTATACAGTAGGGAATGGTAAAGATCTATGCAATTTATTGTAAATCTTTAAATATTCTTTTTCATTCTCAGAGTCAATATGTCCATACCTTATCAAGAAATCGATAATTACCCCAGCACAGTTATACTTGAATTCGCCATTTTTCAATTTTTCCAAGACTTCAGGTAAACTCAACAAGTAAAATTCGTGAACTTCACCATCAACAGGTTTTGGAATGGTATCTTTATCGAATGTCAAATCATAAATGAACTCGACTTCTGGTTGAATTACAGCTTCTTCACTTTTCAAATCACTAACTTTCTGATAGATGTAACTTACCACTCCACAAGCTTTCAAGTTCAGTCTTGTGTATGACTCTTGAAGACCGGCTTCCTCATAACATTCTTTAAGGCAAGTTTCATATTGCAGATAAGGATAGCCAATACCTCCAGCTACTGTGTTGTCTAATTGCCCAGGACAAGTTGGTTTCTTATAAGATCTTCTTGGAACCCATACTTTTAATTGACCATCTTCTGAATGCTCTGGTGGTATGAAACCATTTATGTGTACACCATATGTAATAACACCTAATAATGCAGAAAAAGCTCTTTCGATCAACATGTATGGAGTGTGAGTAGGATTGTAAATTGTATACAATTCATTTCTCCAACCTTTAAGAGACTCATATTTCAGTTCATCCTTCCATTGAGACAGGATCTTTGCAAACAGATCATTTCTCAATTCAAAAGTCGATAATACCTCGTTGATCTTGACTGTTTTCAAATTCTCGTCGACCGTCACTGTCTCAGAATGGTTCTTGAATTCTTCAGCAATATATGGCAAAATGTACCCAATTGAAACTCCGTCATGTGAAACAAAAGTATAGACATTTGAAGTGTGCTCATATGAGTCTAAAGTGTCTATTAAGTCTATTAAGGATGGCATCTTGTTGGTTCTGTAATTCTCTTCTGTCTATGATCGAAAAAAATAAAATAAAAAGTGTCACAATGAAAAAAAAAAAAAAAAAAAAAAAATTGTTTAAACTTGGATATTACATCAAGTTAGAAGGTATGATCGTTAAAGACTTGAATAGTTACTTCATTCACGATGATAGGGATCTGAAGGATAAAGTGCTACAGGAAATGGCCCACCCTTTGAAGCTGGATATTTATAAGAGTGTGGTCAATGAATTGTACTCGATTTACGAGATGAGTTTAATCAAAGAGAATAACCTTGATAAGGAATTATTTTTCATTCAGATATTGGTGCTGCTAAGTGATAACTTAATTAAATATGACAAATTGACTTTATTTGCCAAGAGATACATAAAATGTTCCGTTGATAGTGCAGGTTACAATCTACAGTTATGTTCTTTATCGAGGCAGTTTTTGTTATCTCTAGTGAAAAATAGTGGTTCCCAGGCTGAGTTCATCCTATCTTATTTGACTGATATATTTGTGGGTAGTATAAATGTTATTGAAGACACTAAGGAAGATAAATCTACTCAAATATACGAAGAACATCAAAGATTCATACGATCTAATTCTGAACAAATTATTGTCGAAGCTGTCAATTCATCTGATGTTCAATTATTTTTCAACAAATTGAATACTTGTTTGCTAGATGAAAACACTCGTTTACCTTCTTTGGATATATTGGCCCTGGTTCTTGTGAATTCTTCGAATGAAAACGTTTCTTCAATACTAAACACCCCTTTGTTCGAAAGCTTGATTAACTGTTTATGTTATGATGAGTCAAACGTCATTTTAAATACAGCATCGACATGTTTGACTTTGATTTTACCATTCATAGTGACTGAGTTGCCAATATATCTTTCCAAATTAATTTTCATTTATACGAGGTTAGTTTCTTTGACTTTAGTTGCTGACGAAGATGCAACTCCAAATATTGAAAAAGCTGATCCATTAGATAACAAATGGCACAAAATTGTCAATTGGGAAAATGAGGAAAACATAGAGTTAGATTATTCAAAATTGTTCTCATTTCTTTATGGGTTATTCCCATTGAATTTAGCCCATTTTTTCAAAAATCACAACCACTATTTTGAACAATTGGATAAGCATTTGGTCAATAATTTAATTCACAACAACAGATATGATTTCTTCGAAGTGAAATCTATATCAATGGGTCTTTTCGATAAATGCAAGTTTCATAAGAATTTCTTCAATTTCAACTCTCCCGATGAAGAGTTGCGTGATACTGTGAGGTGGAAACAAATAGGCAATCATGACGATATAGCTAAAATGTGCATGGAGCATAATATCAGTAATATGGACACTGGAACCAATGAAGACAGAAGAGCTGATTTTGGTCAATTATTGGGTACACACAAGGAATTATATACAACAAGGAAAAGTATCTCTTCGATGGACTCTACTGAAGAATCTATAAGCTCAAGCTTAGAGAGTGGGGGAAGCTATAACGGCTCTTCAAATGTCGAGTTTTATAAAAGAGAATTATTGTTAATTAGAAACGATTTGAACTTCACAATATATTTGAAGAATTTGAATGAGTTAAAACTTAAAAATGTTTTAGAGTTATACAAAACAGAGATTGAAAATCACAAGATGCTGGAGAGTTCAGTCCTTAACTTGAAAATCTTGAGCAACAAAAACACACAATTAACAAAAAGTCTTGATCAGTTGAAAGAAGAGTACAAGAAATTTAAGAATGAAAGACTAAACTATGAGGAATTAATCTTGAGCAAGAATAAAACCTTGAGAAAAACCAATGAAGATAATCAATTAGAAATCAAGACTCTTAATCTCTTAAATGAAGAAAACATAGAGGAAATATCTAACTTGAAGCAACTTTTATTGCCTAAAGATATTGAGATCAATGATTTGAAATTGAATGTGACGAAATTGAAAAATGATGTTGAAGAATTGAAAAGACAATTGGAAACCCATTCAAAGCTGGACGAAAAGCTAACGGATAGTTTAAAATTAGATGGTGAAGTGCTTCAATTAACTGATAAGCTTGCTGAAATGACAAGTGGGCTCAATGGTGCCAATGAGAAATGAGTAAAGTATTACTACACATATCAATATAAAAACAACAATGCAAATTGAAACTAGTTAAGCTAGAAAAGGAAATAGGATATGTATAATGAGATAAAGATATTAACCGCTCTCAAAATTTCTTTTGATATTTAAGTAATGATTCAACTCTTCTTGTGAAACAGATGGAGATAATGCGTCTAAAGCTTTCTTAAAATCTTCTTCGTTAACAATAACTTCTGTGTCCAGTGGGGTAGCTAATTTTTCGAAGAAATATCTGGTATTGATCTTCATATCAGAAGTCTCGTTGAATTTTTTAATCTTTGAATCAACTTCGCTGGACAATCTGATCATAGAGTTCAATATAGCATCTGAACATAAAGCGTAGAAATCAGCACCGGTGAAATTGAAAGCGCAGCCTTGAGCAATTCTCATCAAATCTAATGAATCATCTAATTTGACATTTCTTGTCAATGCTTGTAAAATTTTCAGTTGCTTCTCAGTGGTATCACTGATACCAAGATACAACATCTTATCAAATCTTCCTGGTCTAAGTAATGCATCATCCAAGAGATCCGGTCTATTAGTCGCACCAACTACAAAAACCCCGTCTCCGCCATTTGAACTCATCCCATCCAACTCTGCTAAAAGTTGAGATACAATTCTATCCATAACACCACCACTATCACCTTGGTTACCCCTCTTTGGTGCAACACTATCCAACTCATCGAAAAACACAACGCATGGTTTTGAGTCTCTAGCTTTTTGGAACACTTTTCTGACATTGGCCTCAGATTCACCAATATACATGTTCAATAATTCGGGACCTTTGACACTGAAAAAATTCAAAGAGAAATTAGTGGCAATCGCTTTAGCTAAAAGAGTCTTACCAGTTCCAGGTGGTCCATAGAACAAGATACCCGATCTTTTTTTCAAGCCATTGGCAAATAATTCTGGATGTTTCAAAGGCATATCAATGGTGTCTAAGATCTCATCTTTCACTAGGTCCAATCCACCAACGTCTTCCCATTTAACGTTTGGAATCTTTGGTGCGCCAATGGAATCACTGAATTTGTCTCTTGCACTGGTGATTGCCTTTTCGAATAATGATGGAAGAAGATTGACATGTCCACCGTTTAAATAATATAATTTTTTGAAGTCAAATCCGTGATCGTCAGCCAAATTTTCCAAATGTTCCAAAGATAAATCTTTTGTCGCACTGACAATAGACTGTAAATCACGAGGAGTTAAACCTGCACTTTGCAAAGACAAGGAATTTACAGAAACATCTTCTCTGATTTTATAATCATAATCCGGGTCATTTAAATTTTTCAAGTAATACTCGAAAATCTGATATCTTTCAGATTGAGTTGGGACGTTAAACTCAATTTCAAATTTGAATTTACTTCTAAAAGAATCTGAGATACTATCAACATCGTTTGTTGATGCCACAATTATCAATCCTGGTGTATTCAAATACTCATCAAATAGCTCTGATAATTTTAAAACTAAAGTCTCCAGTTTATTCGAGCTTTGTTGATCTTTCTGCTTTGTCAATGCTTCAATGTGCCTGAAGTAAATAATCAATGGTGAACAGTTTTGAGCTAATCTGTCAAGTTTCCCACGTATCAATCCGATTGTTTTCATATCTGAACCTGGATTAAGCACTTCATATCCATCAAGTTCAATGCAATGAACACCTAAATCTACTGATGTGTTTTTAACCAATAGGGATTTCCCAATACCCCTTGTTTGACTGTGTAAAAGAATTGAGGTCTTAAGAGTCGGCCCGGCCATTGTTGTCTTAATAAGCTTTTTAAAAGTCTGAGCGTACTTAAAATCTCCATTTGATGAATTAAAGGGAAATATGTCACTGATACCTAGGTACTGATAGTATTGCAAATCATTGCTTAATGCTGCCTCGGTAAGAGTTCCAGATTGTACCATCTTCGTGCATGATGAGTCTATCATATATTGCTTATCTTCATCAGCTCCATCATCGATCTCAGTAACTTTAAACCAAGCTATAGTATCAGGATTCCCCTCAGGTATAACTTCTGGCAAATTCTCAGAGTCTTCATTTGGTAAGCTCACTGCAAGTACACTGTCAAGTGGAATTGGTATAATTTGGTTTTTGAAGATGATTCTATTCTTGGTTTCGAAATAATTCTTCAAATTGGAAAGAAATAAATGTTGGTATGATCTATTCAATGTCACTGGTGATAGTATTCTTGCTATTGTTACCTTTTTAGCAGTTGGAATTGTCTCTGTGTTTTTGGAGAGACAGACTTGTAATGACGATGGAGATCCTAAATTCATTGCATAAATAGGCGAGATGTATATAGATCCCGGTTCAAAATTATTTGGTTCTGGGAAACTGAATAATTTTATAAATCTTAATTGGCCAGCGACTGATATTTGCACAATGTCACCACTGAAACATTCGAGTCTGCTTAACTCATTTACTTTGACAAATCCGAAAATCTCATTATCGTCTTTAGCACTTGGAATGGGAAAACAATATTTAATAGAACTTCTTAAGGTTTTCAACTTCAATTCGACAAATTTCTTTGCGTTTTCTTCTTCATCAAAAGACAAATAATTGTTGAACTTGAAGTTGATATTTTCAAAAAGGTCTTTCTTTGGTTGTTTTATTAAATCAACCTGAGATTCTTTCAACTTCACAATGGTTATTTTAGTGATGCTATTAATTAAACCTTGATTGATAGGTTCACATTGGACTACTTTACCATTCAAATTTCTGATAAAATCGTTCTTTCTAAAGATCTTGTTATCATCATCATTCAATATGTTAAACAAATTGTCTTTTGAAATTCTTGAAAGCAAATCGTAAACTTCTTCAGGAAATGAAAGAACCATCTCGGATAATATCAAAGGCTTGGGAACTCCAATTATTAAACATGAGTTTATTGTTATTTGATTATTTAAATTCATCAAGTTTGTGATGTTGTTGAATTCAATAGTAGTGGAGGACAATTGTTCTTTAACATTCACCTTGTATGTTTGAAAATCACCAATATCACCTTCTTCAATGAGTTTGATTGAAGCAAATCTTTCGACATAATAATCATTATCACTGTATAAGGACTGATATAACTCTCGAGATATGTTAACATGGTCCAAACCATATTTGTCTGTCTGGTTGAAAACAATAGCAGACGGTATCGGTCTCTTTGACCATTGTGTTGACTCATTTCTGACCATCGCAACTGGATCCTCTATCAAAGCTGGCATCGTCTGTAGTTGGTACCGATAGTCGTCTTTGTCGATATCTATCATCTGCTCCACCAAATTTCTCCATTTTTTTATTCCTTAGTTCTTCCTGTGAGACCGAAAATAGACAAATATGGTAATTACCTTATTAGGAAATATTATAAGTGCTTCATAACCATCGCCAGTTTTTCTCAATTTTTCGGTTGAAGAAAAAATTTTCAATGAAGTTGATTCGTAGTTTAGAAACAACCTACAAGACTTTAGACATGTTTTCCTCAAAGGCATTAAGCAATGCATTCCGTGCTGCTGTCCGTGTTTCTTCTGTTAAACCACAAGCCAGATTGGTTCCATTTTTGAGAACTGCTGCCACTTTTGACCGTTCCAAACCCCATGTCAATATTGGTACAATTGGTCACGTTGATCATGGTAAGACCACTTTGACTGCTGCCATCACCAAAGTCTTATCTGAAAAAGGTGCTGCTAACTTCTTGGATTATGGTTCTATTGATAGAGCTCCAGAAGAAAGAGCTAGAGGTATTACTATTTCAACTGCCCACGTTGAATACGAAACTGACAAGAGACATTATTCCCATGTCGACTGTCCAGGTCACGCTGATTATATTAAAAATATGATTACTGGTGCTGCCCAAATGGATGGTGCTATTATTGTTGTTGCTGCTTCAGATGGTCAAATGCCTCAAACCAGAGAACATTTATTGTTAGCTAGACAAGTTGGTGTTCAAAACTTGGTAGTTTTCGTTAACAAAGTTGATACTATTGATGACGAAGAAATGTTAGAATTAGTTGAAATGGAAATGAGAGAATTATTATCTTCATACGGTTTTGATGGTGATAACACTCCAGTTATTATGGGTTCAGCTTTATGTGCTTTGGAAGGTAAGAGACCAGAAATTGGTGTTGAAGCTATTAACAAGTTATTAGATGCTGTTGATGAATACATTCCAACTCCAGAAAGAGATTTGGAAAAACCATTCTTGATGCCAATTGAAGATTCATTCTCAATCTCAGGTAGAGGTACTGTCGTTACTGGTAGAGTTGAACGTGGTTCATTAAAGAAAGGTGAAGAAATTGAAATTGTTGGTTTCAACAGCACTCCAATCAAGACCACTGTTACTGGTATTGAAATGTTCAAGAAGGAATTAGACCAAGCTATGGCTGGTGACAACAACGGTATCTTGTTAAGAGGTATTAAGAGAGACGATGTCAAGAGAGGTATGATCTTGTGTAAACCAGGTTCAGTTAAAGCTCACACCAAATTCTTAGCCTCATTATATATCTTGACAAAGGAAGAAGGTGGTAGACACTCACCTTTCGGTGAAAACTACAGACCTCAAATGTTTGTTAGAACTGCTGATGAAACTGTTATCTTAACCTTCCCAGAAGGTGCTGATCACTCACAACAAGTCTTGCCAGGTGATAACGTTGAAATGCAATGTAGCTTATTACATCCAACTCCATTAGAAGTTGGTCAACGTTTCAACATCAGAGAAGGTGGTAAAACTGTTGGTACTGGTTTGATTACTAGAATCATGGAATAAACTTAAAAGATTTATTCAGACAAAGTCCTGTTTATAGTTTAAAGAAATTTTTTAATATTTTTTGATTTTAACAAAACATACAAGTATAAATGGCTAGCACTTAGTTAATCACTTAACATCTTCTTGATGAATTTAAACCCACTTTTCAAAATTTCCTCTCCCTGCACATAGTAATTACTAGTTCCCAATCGGTTGAGTTTGAAGTTATTTATATCCATGCCCGCATCGTTCTTAACATCAATTTCATCGTTTGATACCTCTATCTGATATGGGAACCCATCAAATGAGGTGATTGGAGGAATATGATGTTTATTCAAATCAATAATATCTATAATGTTAAACAAATTATTCTCGAATAACTCTATCAATTTGTTAAACTCCTCTGGTTCCAGTTTTTTGAATTTTTGTTCGTGGTTGTTAATCAAGACACCTCCCGTTGATTGAGAAGATAAAAGCTGTTGTTGCTTCGATTGTTGTATTATGATAACTTTGATATTCCAAATTTCCCAGCAATTTAGAAAACTCTCTTTCTCCTTATCATCCGACACCTTTTTCTCATAAAATTTGATCTTGATATTAGAAGATGTTTTAAAATGTTGTTTGGTGGCACCAGTATCGTTGGAATCAAGATTATTAAAACTATTACTCAGGGAGTTGAGATTAACCACACTTTGGCTTGTTGGAGAAGGTGAATCATACAACGAGATTCTGGATCCCGATAATGAAGGGACAGATGAAACGATTAGATCTAGCTTCTCGTTTATCAACGAAGTAAGAGTTGAATCATCTTCTAGTACCGGATATTCAACCGTATTGAGAAATAAATCGTTTGAAGGTATTATCTGTCTGAATACTCTATTGAAAAAAATTGTATTAACAATCCCATAAAGAAATTCCCTTAAGTAGTGTGATTGCTTTTGAGTTAACGTTAATGTAAGTTCAAACTCCATCCTATACGGCCCATATATCTATCTTTAAACACACTTGATTTGAGTATGTAAGTAATCTTAATTCATCATCAAGGAAAAAAAACTGACTTTTTTTTTTTTTTGACTTATTAAAGAACATCAGCTAACAGTAGATAATAGAAAAATAGCATACATATAGTATATATGACAAGTAAGCCTATTCCAGAGAAGCTTGTGAAGACTTGGTCTATATCTAAGGAGGAGAGTCCTCCTCCTACACAAGACTCACAGTCAAAGTCAAAGAGAGTTAAGGCTTGTTTCCACTGTCGAAGATCCAAAGTCAAGTGCAATAATAACAATGGAGACTACTCAAATGCTTGTAAGAGATGCTCAAAACATAATTTGGAGTGTTATTATGAATACAAAACATCAAAGTATATGAACGTGAATGATGATATACTCCCAGAGAGAAAAGACCAGGTGGTGCCCAAAAGTTCGGGGAACACAAATGGTAATGTATCACACATATTGAAAGTACTAGAAAACAACAACTCATATGCCTTAACCACGGCAGACCAGCTTAATCTTGTTAAGTTGATTGATAAGAATGACTCACTCCGGAAAAGTGTGCTAGGTGAGAAAAGACATAGAGATGACATGGATATCACAAATGTGAAGAAGAGAAAATTTGGGTCTAGCATATCTTTGAAAGAGATTATCTCTCTCAAAGAGTGTTTAGAGTTGTTCAGTTTCTTTGATAAGAACATTTCATCGCAGTTATTTGGATTTACTTTAATCAAGATGACAAACATAAAACAGTTATATGAGAGAAATTCGTTACTTGCCTCAACAGTTTCATACATAAGTTCAATTCATCATTTGAATTTGAACTTATATTCTACCAAATTGAAAGATCTCCTAGACACTTTGATATTCAGGACCGTGGTACAAAATGGTCACCCAAATGACGATTTTGAAGCTTTTAACAATATTTTAAGTTTATGTCTCATTGGGTTTTGGTTAAATCAAAATTTTACCGGTATTGCTATACAGCTTGCTAAAAACTCAGGCATAGGATTCAACAGAAATTCACTGGTTCCAAATGAGGATAAGATCAAATTGTGGTATTTGTTGTACACTTTGGATGGTCAGCAATCTTTGGCATATAATAGAGAACCGTTGATGACCAACAAAGATTTCTCAATCAATAAGATAAAGAGGAAATTGCTAGATAATAAATCATCGTCTTTATTTCAAGATATTAGATTGGTGTCACAAGTTGAATATAATTCTATCACCAATGAAATTTTTCAGGGTAGATCGTGGGATATGCTCGATCCGTCAAGATTTGGTGTACCATTTAAAACAAATATGGAATTAGACAAATGGATGGTACATTGGACAGTACTATTGAGTTCTCTAGATGGATTCGATAATAATGTTTGGTCTTCCAAAAGTACTTTGATATACTACAACTTTGCCAAGATGCATGTTAACTCGAAATTTATCAGAGGTTTGATGGGCGGTAACGAAATTTTTCTGCAGTGGAAAACCAATCTTGACGAAGAAGATGCACATGATGAAACTGTTAGACTCCAGGAGTTGGACACAGATGAAGACGACGATAAAGACGATGAGGACGAGATGCAGCTTGTCACTGAACAAGACCCACTTATCTCTTCTCGAATTGCCACGGCTTCTGCTATGAATATATTGCAACTTGTCTTGTTTGACAATGATGTCGTAAACTCTTTGAAATTTTGTCCAACTCACATCCATGTCTTATTATACTATGCTGTGCTATTATCTTTGAATTCACCGATATTATCTTACACAGAGTTTTTCAAATTGATAAAATTACTCAAAAATCTTTTGAAAATACTATCAATCAATTTGCCCATTGATAAAGAATTTGGTTTGAAGTTGATTTTTTACTTGAAGAAAGCGATGGTTGAAAAATTTGAGCTCATGTTGAAAGCAGGAGAACTTGACAGTGATCTTGAGATGAAATTGAAACAAGAATTGAAAATATTGAAGAATAATGCACATATAGAAGAAGATTATGAAGGAGATCAGCTCGGTGATGACAATCACAAGAAAATATCTGCATGGCCAGGTACAGATCACAGTCATCCCGTGGTGAGCAATACCCAAATTATAGATTTCTCCTCCTAATCACCGCATACAGCTTCCTAAATAGGTAATAGATAATAGAAAAGAGATGATTTAGTTCGTTAAAAAAATTACAAAAAGTAAAAAAGTAGAGTTTTTTTTTTCATCTTTTTGATGAAGAGTACACATTGAGGAAATAGGAAATGACAAAGAAAGAAGTAACACACAATGGTGTGAAACCAAAACATAAAAGAAGTCGTTTTGGTTGTAGAGAATGTAAGAGGTTGAAAATGAAATGTGATGAAACTAAACCTCTGTGTTCTAGTTGTGAGAGGAAGGGCAAGATATGTGATTATTCGATGACCTTGACTTGGGGAGGTAGACCCTACAAGAAACCAAAAGAAGAAGTTATGGTCAAAGTTCCAAAAGAGATGTTACTCAATGATCTCAATTCAGGAATTGAGCAACCAAAACTTCTAAAACAATCAATAAAAGCCGATGAGAAAGCCCCAAAGTTTAGTACCAATGGCTCTATCTTCTTAGATGATTTAGGTGAGACTATAAATCGATACTCAAAGACTTTGGATGATCAGCCATTAGATGAGTCACAAACTTTGATGTCCTCAGTAAGTGATCACAAGAGAAAATATATAGAAAACTCCGTGGGACAAGAAAAATCAAGAAAGACAAAAGATTACATGTCGAAATATTTAGCAGAGAGTTTAGCACCGGGGATTCTGTCACTCACAGATGCATTGGGATCAATTGCAGGTGATAAATCATCGTATATGCATTTGGAAAATATGAATTTGTTGAATGATCTAGCATTTTTACCTACCACCAATGACACCACTAGTAGTACCGAGAGTCCATCGAATTTGATAAACCAAGATAACTTAACGGTTAAAGAATCAAGTCAACTTGATAATTTATTCCTGGAATTTGACACTTATCAAGAAGATTTGATGAAAATAGATAAAGCCTTTGATAAAGAGCCAAAAGGTTTACTCGTTGATCCATTTCTGACCCGTGCCGTGCTACGCAAATTGCCTCCAGTTGTTGATTTAAGTGATTTAGATGAGGATGAAGATGAGGATGAAGAAATTAACCAGTATAATAAGCAGGTGAAACTCATGCGTGATGATTTTGAGATAACATCTTCTTCTTCGTCATCTTCTGTATCTCTTAACATTCCAAGAGGTTTAGTGCCATTACCTGATCTCTTGTTAAATGTTCCATATTATTTAGAATCTTTCCATTTTTTCAGAGATGTCACATCTGGTACATTGGTCCCAGCACCGGCTCATGCCTATAAGGAGAACCCATTTAGAGTGATATTACCACGATTGGCAATGACAAATGAGAGTATATTATCGATATTAATTGCATTTGGAATAACACACAAGAGTTTTATGTTGGGCCAACCAGAACCAAAAGAAGTGTTGGATCAATTATTATCAAGATGTTTGAAAGAGTTGATCTTATTGTTGGAAGATAAAGAAGATTGTAAAAGTGATTTGACTTTGGCTTTAGTTATGATGATTGGTTCGTTTGATATGTTTTCCTTGATACAAAATAATTGGAAATTACATTTACAAGGTGCAAAGCAAATATTGATCAAGAGAGGTTTGAAAAACCCTTTCAATAAGCAACTATTGGAATCTTCCAGTAAAAAATATAGTTCAATTGGCAAATTACCATTAACAGTTTCATCTATTCCCAAGTTATATTCAAAAGAGACAAGTGTTTCACAATTTTTAGTTGGGTGGTTCAATTATATTGATGTGTTGAGTTCGTTAGCAACTTCTTTAAAACCTTGCAACTCGAAAATCACAGATTTACATTGGAAAAAATATGATAGTGGGAATTCTACCGTGTACTATAGCCTTGATGAAGACGTTGAGATTGATATGTTTCTGGGATTTGATGTGAGATTTTTACAAATTGCCACAGAGATGATCTCATTGATAAAGAGAACAAATGTTTTCTTATCAGAAGAAACGTCCAAAAATGATGTTGTTCTTCCTAATGAATTGATGATAGAAGCAGTGGAGATGAGAGAAAATTTAGGCCAAGTTTTCCAATCTTCTAATGAGAAATATTTTGGAGTCAATGATGAAGCACTGCTCGTATTAAGATCAACAAATGAATTATTTTATCTAAGTTTATTGATCCATCTCTATAGAAGAGTATTTCTTGTTCCAAGAGAAACCACTGTTATTAAATCATTATGTTTAAAAATTGGTAGAATCTTGAAAGATCGTATAGAAGTTGGATCAAATCTGGAAATCTGTTCGTCATTTGTCATTTTTACAGCTGGACTGGAAGTGACTGATGAAGAAAGTCGCAAATTTTTCAAGAAAAAATTGGCA
The DNA here is from genome assembly GCA_022817945.1 of Nakazawaea ishiwadae. Classification (NCBI taxonomy): domain Eukaryota; kingdom Fungi; phylum Ascomycota; class Pichiomycetes; order Alaninales; family Pachysolenaceae; genus Nakazawaea; species Nakazawaea ishiwadae. Next base: position 43,346 of record JAFLRI010000013.1, on the reverse strand, counting down.
AATCAGTACAATATTGGGAACTACGTTAGTAAAAATCTAAGTAAAGTACTACAATTAAGCTGGGATTTGGAAAAAGATTGGACTGAAATAATTGATCAGTACAAGATCGATTTAACATTTGTATAATATAATGATAATGAAAACTTTTCTATGATTTTAAAAATAATTGTGAGTTGAATTTCTTTTGATCTTTTTGAATCTTCTTCAAATCTTGTAATCTTTTTTCAAGTTTGTCCATCTCTTTCACTTTCTTATCAACCAGGAACTTCTCATCATGATATTTTAATCTCTTAATTGGATCAAAAGCATTGAACTTGGTTTCTCCCTTACCATCAAATTTTAATAAATATTTGTGAAATTTCCATAATGATGTTCTGTGACAAACAGATAATACAGTGATATTTAATTTTTCAATTGCATAATTATAACATTCTTGCTCTAACTCCTGTGATATAGATGATGTACATTCATCAAGAACGGCAAATTTAGGTTGATGATAATATAATCTTGCCAAAGCTAGTCTTTGTTGTTCGCCCACTGATAACACTTCTGGCCATTTTCTAATAAGGTCTAATGGAGATGTAACATTCTTAACTTCAAATGAATCGAAATCTTCTAAACCATCTATTATCCTTTGATTTTCAGAAATTAAATGATCAAGTTTAACAATACGTAATAATTCTACCAAATTATCATCATTCTTTGGGTTACTTTCATACTCTTCTAGTGAATCAGGATAAATAATTTGTTCTTTTAAAGTTCCAATTGTTAAAAATGCTCTTTGTGGTAAATAAAATAAATCTTTTCTTGAATATGGGATAGTAAGTTTACCAGGATCGCTAACTTTCCATAATCCACCCAACACTCTAAATAATGATGATTTACCACATCCATTTGGACCAATAATTAATAAATTGTCACCGGGTTTAATTGAAAAGGACAAATCTTGTACCAAGACATTTCCAATAGGTGTTATTAATGGCACTTTATTGAATGTAATCTCGTCTCCATACAAGATATTAGGACCTGAAATTAATGGCTGATCATCTCTAGACTGAGTGCTACTACTCTTGGACATAAAAGAGCTGAATATACTCTCATCTTTAGGATAATCATTGATTTGTAATTCGATCTCCTGTTCTCTATTCAAATCATCCAAAGTTGTTTGAAATTCAACAATTTTAGAAGTATAACCGATCAAGTTTTGAACATTTTTCTTACTTTGTATAAGTCTTCCTAAAGAATTTGAGGCACTTAATAACAATCTTCTATTAGTGATGAAGTTTGAAGATATGGAACCTTTGTCAACATCATTTGATGTAAATACCGGGATAGAGCATAATATCAATCCTGAGGCACCCCAGAAATATTTGACGATAAAATTCATGGTAAAATCGTAAATTGCTAATCTTCTAAATTCCATTTTTTTGAAATTTTCAAGCTCAAAATAATTCATATCCACTATATCAAGCTCTCTCTTATGTCCTTTGATCAATGCAATTTCTTCAGAATTATCTATAATCTTTGAGTGTGTCATATGGAATTTATTTTCCAATTCGTTTGATTTCGTGGATAACTTGATGAAATTTGGAGTGAAATTTTTCAACAAAATTGTGGAGAAATGGGTAATCAATCCAAGAAATAAGACACCTTCTGCTGAGTTACTACCACTGGAAGAAAGTTGGTTTGCACATAATAAAAGATCCAATGTTGGTTTCAAAATCTGTGAAGGTAAAGACGTGAGTGAGTTGGAAAACCTTTCAACATCCGAAGTTATCCTTTGATTTGGATCATTGATATCCTGCTTATTTATCAATTTGTACAAAGTACTCTTGTCATCATCAGGTAAGTAGTCGTCTAATAAATTCTTAGTCAAATTTGTTCTAATATTCTTGGACAATATCTCCTCTGTGTATGTTAACGAAGAGTTGACCAAAGCAGCTGGGAAACCTAACAGCATCCAGAAACATAATTTCTTGAAAAAACTCTTGTAACGTTGATTGATCAACGACGAGACAATGAGACCATCTAATGAGGCAACTTTCAACGTCAATAGAGCCCTCACTACCAATAGGATGAGCTCAAGTGCTAAATTCTTATACACTGAGAAAGACGATATCGCTTTCAACAATTTTTTCAAATTGAACTTTGTTAAAAGTTTGGAATTCTTCTTTGCAACGTCATCAACTTCCTTCTTCTTCTTCTCAACTTTATCCTTGTTAGAACTGGTAGCCCTGTTATTACTTAAGATGGTATATAGAATCAAGCACACGTAAGATGATTTCAATATGAAATTTCTATTTGCAGCATAAAAATTTATCAAGTGTTTGTTCTTCATATTGCTTGTTTCAACATAATTGAAGTGAAAACAGATGCGATGAGATTGTATTTATACTCTAGTCACACATTTTGAGGAGAAAGCATTTGTCTTGTGTTTTTTTTTTTTTCTTATTGACATGTGAAGATGTACAGGGGCTGTCTTATTGTTTGAGATCCAATTTGGATCCTCTTTTATGTTCATCACTGTAATGTCTAAGGTACGATAACAATTTCCTGTCATTGCCACTCATGGGTACAATTCGCAGGCATTCTGGGCACTCGACTGCTTCAATTTGAAAATGGCTGTCCCTTGTGTACACCCCATAATCCAGTGGTAAAGGCACCGAATCACCATTGGAAAAGACACCATGTTGCTTGTTTAAATGGTGCAAGTAAGTTGAGTTCTTGAACTCTGCAAACACAATATCAGTGCAATATGGACAAAGACCCTCAGGGTTATTGAATACTCTAGTTTTCTTGTTTATTGTTTGGTGTTTGAATTTTTGTGTACTGTGGTCATACTCAATATGCGTCATATTCCCCATATTATGCTTGGGTATCCTTCTCACTTGAGGATGATAAGGGAAATTTTGTCTCTTGTTGTGATCATATTTCTCGTATATGAATAAAGTATCCTCCTTCTGGAAATTCTCAACAGAAAAATTGTTCAAAGTCCTTATATCATTGAACATCTGTTCAATTTGTCTCATGTCCCCACTATCTATTTTCTTATAAGACGGTTTCTCTCTGCCTCATGTCCTCTGTGGTTTCTTTGCTTTGCTTTTAGGTGCTTGATTCAAGTTCATTTCGTCTTTCTTACATTTATCACAACTACACTCCAAAGTGAACTCTGGGGCACCACCACTTGGATGGCTAGCTGAAATACGTCTAATGTGGAAAGGTTTCTCAGCTTCCCTCCTCCCTCGTTTCCCTCTCTCTTTTTGTAAAAGCAAAGAAGGATCAATAGTCTCGGTAATCCTCTTGCTCATATCACCCCTGACTTTTAAAAGTTCTCTAAAAAAAATTTCGTTACATGATCTATAAATAATTTTTTTCCAGCAGCATAGCTCAAGTTTTAACATATATAACAATTATATTTGAAGAAAAAAATTCTTTGAACTGGATAATTTATATATTGGTTAACAATTCATAAAAAAAATTTAAATGAGAATTCAATTACAGATCAAGGCAAAGCAAACTCAGAAGTCTAGTTACGATCATTAGAAGGGATGTTGTAGCAGATTTAGAAAAAGTCGTTTCCCAAATGTTTAAAAAGCACTTTACGAACAAAAAATGGACGAAATTGTGAAAAACAAAAAAAACAGAAAAAAAAATTGAACGAGAAGACAAGTTTAAAACTACTATATCGAGATGGATTCACCGTTAGCTAGTACCTATGGTAATAGAGTCGACAGGGCTTTATCATCTGCCAACGACTACCATAATGAAAGACATAGAATCAATAAGAGATTAGCCAAACTCAGGGCTTCTTTATCTTTGAAAAACAAGAACACTAAAAATTTCAAAAAGAGAGAATTTTCCAAAGAAGATTTCGAGAAAAATAATAAGGTTGGTGATGTTCTCTTACTTACAATTGAAAGGGATGTCTTATTTGCATTGGAAACAAGAGTGATTATTGAAGTTCAATCGTCTAAGGCAAAAGAAAATTTCATCAAATCAAAATATAGAAGAGCTATTGCAAATTCTATAAAATTATTATCCATCATTGAATCAGCAGAGGATTCGATTAAATTACAAACCTATATATACTCTGCTATAATCCAAGGTTCTTATTCCATTTTCAGAAGAAAATGGGACCAAGCTAGTTATTCGCTTTCTTTGGCAAGAGTCGGTTTACAATGCTTGTCAAGTCAAAATTATCCTCAAAAAGAGATCTTGGTTGATATCATTGATAATGTTATAGATCCATCATTGAAACTTTCATTGTACAATTCATCTTCCACTCAATCATCTTCCCCAGATTTAAATCAAATTTCCAAAAAAGAATCGATTAAAAACTTGATTCCACATTTGTCACCATTATTAAACTTTGTTGATAGCAAATTCCTTGAACAAGAAGATGAAAATATGGATACGATAAAGGAAATTAGCTGGTCGAATTACACTGCATCAATTCATGATGATGACACTTCCAGATTGATTATGATTGCTGAAAAGAACTCTTCGAACTTGTCTGATGCTTCATCATATGACCCTGCATTATTATCATGGCAAGATCTCTTGGATCACCATTCAACAGAAATCGAAAAGAAACCAGAGTTGTCGGATGAAGAGATCCAAGATAACCAAATCTTGTTGACCTATATCAATTACAAATTGAATTTCCTCAAAATTGAAAGAGATTTAGTCTTGATAAAAGGCATCGAGTCAAAGGGATTGAACAAATCATCACTTAAGAAATCTTTGAAAATATTGGATAACGTATTATTAACTTTACAAAATATAAAAGAATTACCAGGTGTTTACAACGATGAGAATATTTGGAAAAAATTGGAAATTTACGAGAAGTATTACGAGATTGTCAAGATCAATAAATTGTGCGAGTCATATTTGATAGCAAGAAAATTCAAGGAGTCTCTTCTGTTATTGAACGAGTCTTCTAAATTGATTCAATCAATTGATTTTACAGATTCGTTGAACAATGTTGACTCAAAAGAATTACCAACTCCAGATCAATTGACCGTCATGTCCAAGGACATAGCGACCGGTTTATTGAATTTACAAGTATTGTCAGAGTACTATTTAAAAGCAGCAGGAGCAAAAAATCAATATTACATTGATAATTTGAAATTAGTTCCAAGTAATATGGACAAATTGGTTAACATCAAGGAATTCCAAATGCTACATCAAAAGCCTGTTCTCTTTGATATTGCTTTCAACTATATAGATTACTCTGGTCAAGCCGAACAAGAGAACAAAGAGAAGAAAACTTTCTTTGGTTTGTTTGGAGGTAATCGTTAATTATGTGTATAAAATAAATCAAAAGTTTTTTCTCGTGTCAATTAGCGTTTTTTTTTTTTTCTGTAAAGAATGAAAAATTTTTTTTTTTTTGTCTTAAGGTTTATAAAAAAAATGTAGTCATACTAGTTGGATTATAAATAAATAAATACGAAGATGTCTTTGCATCACTCTAAAGAAAGAGCTCAAGATATAGACATACAGATAGCTTCTGTTGTCACAAAATTCAAGAGAAGACAAATTAGTGGTTCCTATTATATAGCACTTGAAACATGTCAATTATTAATGAGAGTTATATCATTGTCTAGATGGCATCAACCTGATGAGTTATTGACCATTGTACGACAAGTGGGAAAGAGATTGATAAATGCTCAACCTAGGGAATTCAGTAGTGGTAATGTTGTTAGGAGAGTGTTGTCAATGATTAGAGATGAGATTAACGATGCAGAAAATGTTGATGAGTCAAGTAATAATAGCACTACAGCTAATCATAATACAATGATAAGTTCAATGTTTTCATTGCTTTCTACAAGTGACAAGACTCAGAAGTCTGAAAAAGTTACCACTAAGAACCAGGATTTTAGGTCTGTCATTATCCAAGGTATCAAAGATTTGATGGATGAAATCTCATCTATTAGTGAAAATATCGAGACAATGAGTGTTGATTTAATTCATGATAACGAAGTCTTATTAACTCCAACTCCTGGATCACGTACAGTGTTAAATTTCTTATTAAAAGCCAGATTGAAGAGAAAATTCACCGTTTTGGTAACAGAATCATTTCCAAATGACACTGAAACTGCTCATAATTTTGCAAAAAGTCTTGCAGCTGCTAATATTGATACTGTTGTGATACCCGATTCTACAATTTTTGCCGTGATGTCAAGAGTTGGGAAAGTGATCGTTGGTGCAAGATCAGTTTTCGCTAATGGTGGTTGTATCACAAGTGCCGGTGTCGCTGCCTGTGTTGAATGTGCTAAAGAACATAGAACACCAGTTTTTGTTACTGCTGGTTTGTACAAATTAAGTCCAACTTATCCCTTTGATAGAGACAGTTTAATCGAGGTTGGTAACTCTGGTAAAGTCTTACCATATGAAGATAGTGATTTGGTCGGAAACTGTGAGGTCAGTAATCCATTATTCGACTACGTGATTCCAGAAAACATTGATATTTATATCACCAACATGTGCGTATTATTTATTCATTTTCTTTTTACCAAAAGGTCTTCTTTCATACTAACATAATTTTTCTAGTGGTGGGTTTTCTCCAAGTTTTATTTACAGAATTGTTATAGAGAATTACAAAACTGAAGATGTCAATCTTGACTGATTTATCTTCGATCTCATCTTTTCTACCCCAATACTTTGTATTGCATCTATGATTCTCTTTTATTTTTTTGACCCTCCTTCAACTCATGTCATGCCCTGTGCCTCGCTCGGCTTGATTTATTCACTTTAATCAAGTCTTGAGCTGGATGGTTTTTTAATTTATCTTGCTTCCTTTTGGAAACAGGTTTTTTATTTATCAAATCAATGGGCCATAATAATATATCAAAAGTTGTTCTTTGAGTGCGATTACTCCAAGGTTTAAAATACTCATGGAGTGATTGCAATTATCCGACTTTACATTCTTTGTAATCAAAAACTATAAATTATTCGCTACATTATTTATACTCCCAATAAAATAAACAATCTCACAATTTGAATCATCATCTAAATTACAATGTAGCACTAACAGCTCCATCTCTCCCATAATTAAAGTTACTTTCTCACTCAATTCACATAATTTAGAACCTAACCTCCAATCTTTCAATTTTACCAACACATTTATGGGTTCACCAGCTTCTCTATCATCGTCAATCTTATCCTGATCTGTCTGAGCTTCTAGTCTATCTCTCCATGATATAGTGATTTTTCTCAAATCTTCTGTGATTGTCAAACCTAAATACCCGTTTTTAGTTCCAGCTATATTTAAATACTCAGATTTCTTATATCTCTCTATTCTCTTGAACAATGGAATAATGTCTTTTCTCAATGTCATGAATAAATCGATATTTGCCAAAGAAGGTTCCCGAATTCTCTCATCACTTTCCCTCTTTAAGAGTCTTATAGGTATACGGAAAGTGTGTGCAACGGTAGAGGTAGCACTTGTATGCTCATTATAAAAAATGGATAACGTCGCTAAGGCTTTAGATCCCGTCCCTGATGTCTTTTTCTGTAATCTTATTGATAATCCTTCAGAGTTTGATCTCTCGTAATTTTTCAAAACCTGGTATAATGGCTCAATATTTATCTCCAAAGAAATTATATTATCTCTAATAGATTCCACTTCATATATATCAAAGGATTCTTTGGACAATTTACACCAGACTTGCGGTTCATTCAATGCTGCTGATATTATATGAAGATGAGTTGGTGTGAATCTTAGCACACAAAACTTTCTTAACGTGATTATTGCTCCTAATGTACCTTTATTGCAGATGAAAGTTAGTAATTATGGTTTTTTGATATTCAAATTTATCAATTCTCACTCACTTCTTAAAGAGTCAGTGGCAGTTGTCGATATTTTCAACTTCATCTTATCTTTGATTTTGTCTTACAAAACCGTTCTATATATTTTTTTTTTGCATTTTTTTCTCTTAAAGTTAAGATTTTTGATGAGTAACTTTCATCGGGTATACAATTTATGAAAATACAGTTTATGTGCCACTGTAAGTTGATCTGCGATTGAACAGGTTTACCATTCGAATACTAAGAGAACGAAAAGAACTGTTTAACTATACCTTATAAACTCCTTGAATAATCACCAAAATAAATACTTAACCTCACATATCATAATCACTATGAGTACTACTGACCCTAACCTCATTTCTCAAACTTGACATACCATTTGCACTACTATTGGACACATTCCTGTAGTAGGATCTAGTTTCGTAAGCTGAAGTCTGCTGTGTAGATCCCGTTGGTAATGTTCCAGTGAAAATTGGATTTGATCTGACTATTCTCCTTGAGTTAGTATCTGAATCCATTGAAATTGAATGATCATCTTGATATTCTTCATCTTCAGCCATAAAATCTTGATCATTTTCAAACTGGAATTGATCATTGGCATTAGAATTATTGATCGTGTTCCCAGTAGCCGTGGTAGATGTTGTTGTATTATTAGTTCTTGTGTTTTCACCTAGCAACATCTCAAAACTCTGCTCATTGCCAGTGTCATTAGTTGGTTCTATAGCAGCTCTCTCTTCTTCGTTGCCATAAAAATCAGCATTATTGCTCCTTTGTAACTCTTCCAGTTCATGTTTTTCTTCATCTAATTGTTGCATTGTTTTGTTCAACCCAATAGGTTTCAATGTATTATAACCTAAAACCCTAAAGCTGTCCAAATATCGGAAATTAACCAAATTTGCCACGTTCAAACTAGGATCAATCTTATCATTTGTGTTTATAGGTTTGAAAAATTCTGCTTGTTGCTTTGATTGATCGATCAAATTTAAAGAACCAGGGTACGCAGGAGAGTACGAAGATAACGATTGCAATGATGCTGACTTCTCATTGGTATCCTCGGCGTCCAACCAAAGACGATGTGCGTCTCTTGGAGTCAAATTTGGCATGTACATCTTGTTGATTTAATGTGTTTTCGATAAAATCATTTCTGATAACTTTTTTTTTTCTTTGTTATGTTTTCATTTTTTTGCACTTTTACAGACAAAGCTATGGGAAAAGTGACTTACTTCCCCTTTTTATCACATATGGATACCAAATAAGGATAAGAAAAAAGAGCTTTATATTATGTTTAATCTATTTATTGTTTATTTAACCTCTTCAGCAAATTCGTTGATATATTTAACTAATAATTCAACACTCTCGAGTCCAACAGCATTGTAAATTGACAGTCTAAAACCACCAACTGATCTATGACCTTTCAAACCTGTTAAAGCGTATTTTGATTCGGCTTCTTTCAAGAATTTTGAGTCATCTCCATTGATAGTGAAAACGACATTCATATTACTTCTGTATTCTTTAGCAACAGGCAAGTTGAAAATTGTTGGATGAGCATCAAGAGTTTCGTATAATATCTTTGCCTTCTTTTCGTTTAATTCTTGTTGTTTGGTCAAACCACCATTCTTAATAAGTCTTTGAAGGACCAAGTCAATAATATGGACTGTGAAAATTGGAATAGTGTTATAAGCAGAGTTATTGGAGATGACTGTTGGATAGTGGAAGGCAATTGGTGATAACAGGATACCCGATTCCTTGATCTCTTCATCGCTTGGTTGCTCAATCAAATCTTTTCTGATAATATAAAGAGTTATACCTGCCAAACCAACATTTTTTTGAGCACCAGCCATGATACAACCAAATTTACTGATATCTAAGGTTTTAGATAAGAAATTTGATGACATATCAGCAACAATTGGGATATCAGCATATTTCTCGAATGGAAATTCCTTAAATTCAACACCATTAACTGTTTCATTATCACAGTAGTAAATGTACGAGGTATCTTCTGATGACAACAGAGCCCATTTGTCTTGAGATGGGATAGAACCGAATTTCCCATCAGCTTTCTTCGAATCAATTACAACTTCGGTTTTAATTCCCAACCTGTTAGCCTCTTCAATTGACTTCTTAGACCAAGTACCGGTGATAGCATAACCAGCTTTACCAACTTTACCAGTTCTTTTCAAGAAATTGGCTGATAAATTTGTGGCGATTGATGAGAAACCTGAAGTTCCACCACCTTGTAAAAAAAATACTTCATAATTGTCTGGAATATTCAATAACTCAGTCAAATGCTGTTTTGTCTTATTTATGATTTCAATGGCAGGGCCTGAACGATGAGAAATTTCACCAGCTCCTAATCCTATACCTTGATAATTTATCAAGTCATAAGCAGCTTGTTGTAATACATCTGTTGGTAACAATGCTGGGCCAGCACCAAAGTAATGAGGAATAGATCTTTCTAAAGACATGGCTTAAAGAGTGTTTAAGATGATGTTGATGATGAGATGATTCAAAATATTTTTTGTAATTTTTTTTCACTTTTTACACACACAGAAAAAAAAGAAGAGTCATTGACTCTGATTTATATTGATGAAACACGACTATATTTTCAAGTTTTCAAAAGAAGTATCGGTAGATGTCCATTTTTCTTTGAATAGTTCCTTGATATAGTATAAGACGTCTTTCAGCTGATCTCTAACTAACAAATCGTTATCGGTTTCTGCAACATAGTTCAACACTGTCAAACATTTTTTACCGTAATTTTTTGGAACACTTTCTAAACCCCCTGGACCAGAGATCAAATCATGGACTAGGACAATAGCAGATCTTCTCATAACCAGTTCATCTTCAGAACGCTCCAAATTCAAAATACCCAATACACAGTCAAAGCAATCAGGAAGATCATTTACAATACCGACTGGGTTAGTCTTACAACACATCCCAAGTAAGGACATGGCTGACATACGTAAAGTGTTTTCTTGCTTGACATTAGGATCGACCCTAATAATATTCAAAGTTGCGGAAGTTATCGAGCTTGCAATACTTCCAGTTAACGTGTCATTAGCATTAGTGATAAATCTTAATAAGACTTCACCGATTCTCAATCTTTCATCCAAAGTGTATTTCAGATCTGTGTAAATTGATAACAATAAAGGTAAAGTTTCATTCTTATCATATCCAATTAAAGCATCCAAGCCTTTGATGACATTTAAATAGATGTATGGTTCAGGATCTTTCAACTGGATCAAATGCAAATCAATTACTGATTCCAAACTAATTGCACTAGATTTCCTCTCAATCAATTGACGCAAGAGAAACAAACCATGGGCTCTTATTGGGACTAAAGGATCATTTAATGATGTTATCGCACGAGCCAAGGTGACTTTGTCAAGGTCAGCTTCTGATTTCTCAGCAGATAAACCACCTTCTAATAACCTGGTGATTCTTTGATGTAATGATTCAGCACTTGGAGAATCTAGCTTTGTCAAGCAATTTAAGATTTCTTCTAAAGTAGAGATAGAACTCTTTGAGAGATTTTCCAGTGATGTCTCTGATAATATAGCTGACAATAATTCCAACACAACTTTTAAACTCTCGGATAATTCTTTTTCTTCATCGGCTTCATCTTCATCATCAGAATCTCCTTGTTGCTCTTCATCATGTTGAACAATTCTTTCGAATGATGGTGAGGTTTGTTGCTTAGCTGCTTTAGCTTTGGCTATATTCTCTTGATTGTTTATTAACACATTTTTCACCACAATTAACATATCATCGGGAGATTTAGATAATCTATCTTTGAAATTTTCAACTATTGATTCTAACAATTTTAAGTCAATGAGTAACAAGTAAGGATTCTCATCAGCTGTAAGAGATTCAATTTCAACATCACTTACTTTGAGCCATCTTTTCAAAATTGTAGAGAATTCTTTTCTCAATAAATCATCACCAATATCTTTCATAATGGATATCATTAAGCCAACAGCAGTGTCTAAATTATTAAAGAAGGTTTCATTTGAAGGCTCAATTTCCGTAGCCTTCACCACTATTTGAATCAAGCCATTTGGACCAACTTCAAAAAGCCAATTATCTCCGCCTCCAGAAATTAATAAGTTGTTAACCAAAACATCCAATGCCTCTTCGTTATTTGTAATTGTGAAAAATGAGATAAAGATATCTGTTATTGGACCAATCTCACGAGCCGTTTTTTTGTTATATACAAGGTAGCTCCAAAGTGGGAGAAGCAATGGTTCAAACAGAGTGTTCAATATTTCAGGAGAAGATCTCTTGGATAAAGACAAAATGACATTAAATGTGTTATTCAAATCCTTTTCATTAGTGAGGATTACTCCATTTGAATTTATATTTGAAGGATTGAAATTATCCCAAATATGTTTGAAAACAAAATCATTAATAATATTCTGATTTCTCTCAAAAATCGACTCGATTATATGTGATCCTATTGATGTTAACAGAGGTCTGTTAATTAAACCTAAGATTTCAAATAATTGTTTACCAATGGCACTGAAATAGTCAATGGATGATATAGATTGTGGTTTGCTGATTAGTATTCTGCTCACATGATCAATTTTTTCGATATTGATATCTTCATCATCTCTCATGCCCACCACAAATTCAATCAATGATAGGACACCATCTGGTCTTTCAATGGTTAACAAGGATAATCTTTTTGAAGCGAAAACTTTGACCCATGGCTGCGAGTAAGGTTGTAATAATAATGTGTACAAGCTGAATAATTCAAATGTAGGAGATAATGCTTCAATTCTCTTGAATTGTTCAAGGTGTTGTTCCTTATTTGAAGATGATGGATTGCACATCAATGATATTGAACCTGTTAGCAAATCTGAGTAACCGGAACCTCTCATCAATAATCCTCGCACATCACCTCCTTTTTCGAACACTTCTAAAAATCTATCTACTAATAATTGCAACAATTTCTCAGCAGATTTTGGATCTCTGATTTTTGTAATTTTTAAAGATTCATTAAAACTTTTCAACCTTCTACGTTCTAAAGGCACTCCAACAGAGTTAGGTAACAGTGAATAAAAACCTTCAATAATGATTAAATTTAATAACTCTCCAAATATTTTCATATCAGGTAATGATATGGTAATGATATCCTTATTAGCTGATTTCTCTTTTTCTTCATTTGACAACAATTGTACTTCTTGCAATAATCCGAGAGCTGTATCTATAACCAGCCATCTCTTAGCAAACTCATCTGCATTCTCAAGGGAGGATATCTTGAAATATATGTAATCAATGTTGGATTTGGCATTTGATGGGACGTCTAAAAAATTGATAATCTCCACGAAAAGCTTGTCCAAAGGTTTCCTAGGTATGACTTTTGGATTCAACAATTTCTCTTTCAAAGTCTGCTGTTGAATTTTCTTGAAATCAGATGCATTCTCTTCCATTATCCCTGAATCATTTGTCATTTGCCTTTAATATATTTGTCGTTTTGAAATTATCAAAATTTGTAAGATGAGATTTTTTTTTTTTTTTTCTTTCTGAAAAATTTAAATTTTTTTTTTTTTTTTTTTTTTGAGATGTAACTTGTAGAAGAAGAGTAAACTTGAATAGAGATGTCAAGTATAAAAAAGTTAACTCAAGAAGAGGTAGATGCGATAATTGATGATGCCAGATATGGTGATTTAGAGTCATTAAAAGATATATTCAAGTTAGTGGATAAGAGCTTGTTAAACGAGATGGCAGATGAATATAGTTTGAGTACACCAATACATATGGCTGCTGCTAATGGCCACAATGAAGTATTGGAATATCTTCTATCGTTGGTAACAAAGGAAGAAGCTAAGATACTAGTCAATAAACAAAACGAGAGTGGGAACACTGCTCTTCACTGGGCTGCATTAAACGGAAATGTTGAGACAATCAAGATTTTATGTGATTTTGAAGCAGACCCATTTTCCAAAAACAAGGCAGGACACGATTCCATATTTGAAGCAGAGAATAACAATAAAGAAGAAGCCGAAAACTACTTCTTGAAAAGGTTTGCTGTTGAACCAGAAGATGATGAAGAAATAAATGTTTCTGTTAAAGAAGGAACAGAAATCCAAGATGCCACTAATGATGGTATAGCTGCACAAAAGCAGTTTGCTGAAGAAGCTGAATTGGAAACTAAGACAAAAGAATTGGAAATATAAACTAGTAAGTAGATAAAACATCATAGTTGTGTTCCCCCATTTGTAGTGTACAAGATATCATTTCACGCGTAAAATTTGTCACTAACTTTTTTTTTGCTTTCTTCCAAAAATTTTTTTTTTTGCAGAGAAAAAAAAAAAAAAAGAGTGAAAAAAAGTTGGATGAGTAAGAGACTAACTTGTAAAACAAGATAAGGGTAGAATGAGTGATTTAACAGAACAAGTAGTTGACGATTTAGGATTTGATCCAACTTTAAAGAAGAAGAAGAAGAAGTCAAAGCCAGCTGTTGGAGCTGATGCTGAAGAATCAACACAAAAAGAAGAAGAAATTGATGATATGTTTAGTGGATTGAAAAAAAAGAAGAAGAAGAGTACAAAAGAAGCATCAGCAGAACCTGTAGATGATTTGACCGAGTCATTAGGTGAATTAAAATTGAAGAAAAAGAAGAAGAAGAGCTCTACTCCAGCAGTAGTAGATGATTTTGAAAAACAATTAGAAAAAGCCGGTGTCTTGGATGATGAAGAATCAAAAGAGGCAACACCTGAAGTTCAAGCCGCTACATCAGCAACATCAACTCCAGAAGCTGCTGCTCCAGGTTTATTATACTCTGATCTTTTGTCACGTTTCTTCAAAATTTTGAAAGAGAACAATCCAGAACTTGCTGGTGAAAGATCAGGTCCAAAATTCCGTATACCACCTCCAGTAGTGCAAAGAGAAGGTGCAAAGAGAACATTATTTGCCAATGTTCAAGAAATTTCTCAAGTATTACAAAGATCTCCAGAACATTTGATTCAATATTTATTTGCAGAATTAGGTACTAGTGGTTCCATCGATGGTCAAAAGAGATTAATCATCAAGGGTAGATTCCAACCTAAACAAATTGAAGCCATTTTAAGAAAATATGTGATCGAATATGTTACATGTAAGACATGTAAGTCTATGAACACAGAATTAAAGAGAGAAAGTGCCAACAGATTGCATTTCATTGTTTGTAAAGCTTGTGGTTCTACAAGATCCGTCAGTTCAATTAAGACAGGTTTCCAAGCTCATGTTGGAAAGAGAAAGAAGATGGCTTGATTTTTTTTCTCTTTACATATATTGTGTATATATAGATAACAAGATAAACTATGATTCAGAATCAACCAATGTAGCTAGTGAATCACGAGTCCATTCATCAGTACCAAATTCAACAACCTTCATATTATTTAACAGTTTCACTTTTCTCCACAGTAAATACAAATTTACTAAATCTTTAATTATGATAACACAACAACAACCTAATATGTTTCTTAAAAATGTAGCTTCATCCGGCGTCTTTGCATACTTGTTGATAATCCTTATCAAGAAAGATGATTTGGAAAGGAGTAATGAAGATAATCTTTCACCTAGTATTGGCCATAAAATTGTGGTAAAGATGGTGAAGAATCCAGAGGATTTATTATAAACTGCACTGTAGTCATATTTTAAACAATTTTCTAATTCTCTACGACGTCTTGACCTCTTCACACTTTTCAATTTCGAATTCAATGAAAAATAATGCACTATTTTCTGCCAAAGTGATGTGTTTGTGTTTTTTTTATTTGCCAATTCATCTTCCAATTGAATTTCATATTCTTCTTCATTTTCTCTTTGAATCAAATCTAATTCCTCTATTGATAATCTATCAGCTATGAAACTAGGTTGAGATGATCTAATCCATCTGTAATAAACCCTGTTCAATGTCAAACTAAAGATTAAATTATAAGCATATCTTGAAAAATTTAATGTAAATATTCCTAGTCTTGCTCTAGGTTTGTAATTTAAATCATCTAATTTCTGTAAGAATAATAGTGGGAAAGTTTGAACAAACACTTCATGGAAATTTGATGTTACATATGGACTCTTCCTTAAAGCTGATAAATATATTGGTAAAAAAGTTGTCAATGTGAAGAATCTGCCTGTGAGTAAACCTTGATTTAATGCATCAGTTAAACCTCTTGCTGGAATATTTAGCAACCTCATTTGGACACTTTCTGGACAGATAATGTTCAATATTTGGATACCAGTACCGCTTAGAGTAGCACATACACTTGCGATTGCCGAAGCAATTGATGTAGTGATTACTGTTGAATAAAACATAAATCTTGTTCCAGATGTTACAAAACTTTGAAGACCTTGAATAAGTGAGTTGAAACTATCATTTTGGTTTTTCAAGAATAACGAATTTGAGCATTGAGGACATTTCACACATAATGTCAACTCCGAACCGGAATCAAGAAATGAAGGAAAGATTCGGTGACTAACGTTCTCTGTCCTTATATTGATACCAATTCTATTTAATACTGTCACACTTATGTCCTGAGGTTGAGGAGTCAGATTCTCTCTTTCTTGAAATAACTGCTTTCTCTTATCTAAATCAATACTTAATATCCAATTGATTAAACACTTTTTGTGTGCTATTAAGGAGCAAGAACATGGTTTGATCCAATCTGATGCATCCTTAGGTGAACCCATTGGTGGAAGCTCTTCTCCCTCACCTAAACAGATCCAGCACCTGTTTCCTTCACTTAATTGTTGCGATGTTGCCACTGACATTTGCTTATTTAACCTATATACCTTCTGACTTCTTTTTTTTTTTTCTATCATTTTCTTATAGCTTCTTTTTTTTTGGTTTCTTTCTTTGGAGTAAACCACAACATTGAGAGATCTATACAAGCTTCACTGATAGTACTCACCTTGGTCAACATATCAAATACTCTTGCTGCAAGGCAGCTGCACAAACAATCCCTATGTTCCTTGACCGTATTGGATAGTAACTTTAGAAAGCAGGAAATTGTATTAAGGTCTAGTGGACGAAATCTTTGTCTAATATATCCTTTGAGATCAAGAATGAGTGAAGTGCCTGAAATTTGAATAGATATTTGGCTCTACTCGATGGTCTGTACAACCTTTTACCTCACGAGCAGAAACATGAAGGATACAAAATTTTTAAAGCCAAACTGAGCCAAACCCTCAGTAAAAATATATGAAGCCCAATTTTCACAATATGGGTTTACAGTATCCAGATTCAAAGATGTGGCTACGTTCATAAAGACTCCTTCTCGCAAGACATAATTTACAAAAGGGGGTTTATCTGAAATATTTACGAAATTTTGAATTGTTTGTGAAAAAATTAAATAACCACAAAAAAAAACAAAAAATAAATCAAAATAAATCAGTAGATAGTCACTTTACTTCTGACAATGGCCACAAATGAGGGTACCAATTTCCAACAGCTTTACAGTGATTTCAATGAAAGAAAAGCAGGTATGTGAAGATTTTATACTGGTATATTTAAAAACTTCAGCTGACATGAGAGTATAGATATTGAGTTACAGATCCATAATCTGAAAAATGTAGATGAATTGAATAAGATGAGGTCGTCTATACAACATTTGAGTAACTTTTTTTCTGGCAACGGAAATAACATCATTGAATCCATACCATCTTACGATCAGAAATATTATGTTGAGTCCATTGACAAGTTGATTGAATCAATTGAAAAGAAAAAAACAGGAATTGCAGGAGTGAAGAAATTTAGTTTTAAGAATAGGACATCTTTAAGTGCGGTAAAGAAGACACAAAACTCTGAAGACTCCAGTTTGATGACACAAATCCAACCTTTTATCAAAAATATCGAGAATCAAACTTATTTGGTTCCTGATACATCTCCAAAATCTTTATACATTCAAGGAATAGTGAATTCGAAAGTGATAACACCTTCATCTACCACTCCATACTCAGTTCATTTGTCCAATTTGAAAAACTCTCAAATTCTTATATCTTCCGATTCTTCTATATTCATTGAAGACCTGCATGATTGTCAAATATTTACAAGATCTTTACAATTAAGATTGCATGATGTCATTAATTGTACTGTGATACCTCTAATTTCAAATGATTCCAATAGAATTATTATAGAAAATTGTAAGGAGTTGAAATTAGGTAAACTTGGAAATAGTTTTGTGGAAGTTGATGATTTCAAAATGCCAAATAAAACAAAGAAAAACCCAAATTATGATTTTTTGAAAGATGATGATGATATATACGAAGATATGAAACCATTACTTGAATATAACAATATTTATAGAGTCTAAATCAGGTTTGAAAAAAAAATAAACCTTTATGTGAATTACAAATCCTTAGCACTTTCTGTATGTTGTCATCTCTCATCTCAGTTCTCAAGGAAGCAAAAAAAAAATAATGAAGGATGCGAGGTTCGAACTCGCGCGGACGTCTGTCCAGTAGATCTTAAGTCTACCGCCTTAGACCACTCGGCCAACCCTCCAATTACTGAAATTTTTGTTTTTTGCTGAATAATACAGTAATTACAACCTTCTGAAAACCGTAGAAAAGAATGTCCGGTTTAGATAACGTTCAAAGGGTTTTCCACAGTTTCTGACTGCTTTTTAATATAATTCGCTTTTTATGGGAGACAAGATAGCTTCTACTTACAATTGCTTATGATTTCTATTTTTAAGAGGTATTTTGTTATGAATAGAGTGCGAGTATAACACATTCTTCAAAAATAGACTCGTCGAGTTAGAGAGATAAACTTTATGAATATCGAATATCGAGTTGCAAAAGAATAGACTGGTATTTTCATGTCAATATATGAAGAAAGTTAAAAGGGCAAGACTTAGGTTGCTGGATGAAAAAAAATGACGGTTATCGTGCTAATAATTTAATTTTTTTTAAATTCTATATATACAAGTAGAGTTAACATCTTTATACATCAGATAACAAGCATTCAATCTTTTCATAATATGGCTTATCAACTAAAGATTCAATTTCTTCTTTGACACACCACTGATAGTCATTGATATCTTTCAAACCTTTCTTAAGTTCAAAAGAACCAGCTATTATATGTGATTTCAACAAAAATTCTCTTCTTGTTATTTCTTCATCTTCTGTGGTTAATTTTGATTTGTTGTTATATTTTAAAACTGCAGTTGGTCTCTCACTAACTAACCAGCTCTTTAACAGTTTTTCATTGTATTCTTCCAAGTTTGATTCTACTATTTCATTAAATGTCTTTTCATTGTTGTCGAATTTGAAAGTTGGAAATTTCCAAGTCTTGTCTTCTTTAACCAATAAATACAAAGTTCTTGACAACCTTCTCTCAAGACTTTTCACGTCATTTGTTTCATCAGCTTTTGTAATTCTTGAAATTGGTACAACAGGCCTTGTAACACTATCTTCTCCACTTTGTACACCTGAACTCTCTTCCCTTGGCACTATAATTTCTTGCTTTGCAGATCTTTCTCTGTTATGCTTAACATCAGGGTTACCTTTAGGGAAATAGACACCCGGCTGATAAGTCACAGGACCTCTATTAGCATCAAGAAATCTACGTTCACTCAAAGTACCTTTTCTGAAGTAGTAATATTGTGGGAAAGTCCACATCAATCTCTTCTCTAATTCGGATTGATAATTGTAATATTTGGCCTCGAATTCAGGAACATCCTTTGTGACAATTGGTATTCTTGACAATATTAAACCTGCATACACATTTGATTCTTGTTGTGCTGAAGATGCAAATAACCTTATGTTATTACCAAGAGCTTTAATAATAATGAGTTAGTAAACTAAATCTTCCAAAGAATACTGGTGAAATATCACTTACGGTTTCTCCTCAGAAGAGACTTGAACATTTCGAATCAAAAAACTATATGACCTTTTGTTTGTGTCCTATCCTATTCATCGAAATTTTTCATTAAAATTTTTTTTTTTTTGATTTTTTTGGAAGAGCCAAAAAGGAAGTGCATGTATATCTCAAATGTCCATAAATAGACAATTCGTATTAAATAACACGCCTTAAAGTTTTTTCCTCTTCAAGTGCAAAAAAAAACTAAAGAGAAAAAAAAAAAAATTGAACAACGAATATAAGCAACTTGCCACTTTTCAATTAAACTGTTAAGTATCAAATTAATCAAATAAAAATTGGTTCACATCCATTAAATATTAAAAGCTCATCTTTTATTTTGCAAACGTATTGAAAGTAGCTTTCGTTATAAATTAAAATATTAAAACGGCTCACTAAAAGCAAACATATTTGTAATTGTAATATAAAGTACATATACAAATAACTAACTGCCTTGTTTATTATTATTATTTAATAGTCTATTATTAATATTGAGTATCTTAAGCTTTTGATTAAAATGTCATTAGAATCAATATTAAAAGAGTTACCGGGATTAAAAGCTCCTGGTGTTTCTGGTTCCAGAATTAAGAAATGTACACAATTGGCATTAGAAAATGTTTCAGATGAATCTTCCATTGTATCCACGTTGTATTTACAGTGTAAAACTATGCCACCAACCCATAAATTAGGTATTCTTTATGTAATTGATTCCATAACAAGGGCTTACGTTGATGACGCTGCAAAGAAAGGCTTGAAAATTGATGAGAATGCGAGAGATGGTACTTCTGCTGCTGGGGCCTACAAAGTTTCCACTTATATTGAAAGTTTAATTGATGATTCATTAACTTCAATAAAGAGTGATGACAAGCAAAAAGAGAAGATTGGTAAACTTGTAGATATTTGGGAACGTAGTCAAACTTTTGACAAGGACACAATTAAATCAATCAAGTCTAAGTATTTTAAATCGTCAACTCCACCAGGAACTCCACCACCATCAATTACAACTGTTAACAAGACCTCAGAAATCCCAAAAAATGTCCAAGATGATCCAATGGCCCTTTTACAAACATTGGCTTCTTTAAATAAAAAACAAGGTGTCAATACCACTCAAGAGCTGGGTCCACCACAGCCTAATTTGAATGATCCTAATGCTATCTTCAATATGTTGAAGCAAATGGGACAAACTGATACCGCAGAACCAAGTGTAAGCAGTCGTTCTAATGGTGGAGGAGGAGCTGATTACTCTAGAAGAGAACGTTCAAGATCACCTCAAGGTAGAAACCAACAACAGGGATACAGGGAAAGACCAACCTCAATGACTCCGGAAATTCAAGCTCGTGAAAGAAATGTTCCAGGTACTCCTCACTATAGAGAAAGACATGTTTCTTACGATAATAATTTACCATCAGGAACAATTAAAGTAGCCAGTCGTACTTTATTCATCGGTGGTGTTCCTCAATATATGGATGAGACAGAATTGGCTTCAGTATTGAGACCTTATGCAGAGGTTCAAAGTGTTATCTTGAATAGTGAGAGGAAACATGCTTTTGTCAAAGTTTACTCAAGACCAGAGGCTGAACAAGTTATCAACTCATTTAATCAAACAAGTAACAGTCCTTTAAGAACTAGATGGGGTGTTGGTTTTGGTCCTAGAGATTGTTGTGACTACCAACATGGTGTCAGTATGATTCCAATTTCAAGATTAACAGAACTGGATAAACGTTGGGTAGTCGCTGCTGAATGGGGAGGAACTGGTGGCCAACCTTTGGTTCCTGGATTGGTTATTGATGAACCAGATATTGAAATCGGTGCTGGTGTCAGTTCTAAGGCAATTTCCAGAAAAATGCCTACCAACAGTGCTAGAAATGGTCCAAGATCAAATAAACCAGGTGAACCAATTGAAAATGTTGTTAGAGCCCAAGGTTATGAATCAAATAATAACTTCCAAAATTCAAATGCTAATAATCCATTACAAAATTTGTTCGGTGGGCGTCCTCCACAACAACAGTCCCCTCCATCTTCGTTCCAAATGCCGGGTCTGCCATTACAACAGCAACAACAGCTGCCACCTAATAACGTTAACTCCATCATGCAAAGTTTGACACTGATGATGAATCAGCCTCCAAATCAGGCTGCTGGTGCACCACTTCAACAGCAACAGCAAGCTCCTCAACAACCAGGCTTAACACCTGAATTACAACTGTTATTGGCCAAGATGAATCAACCTAAATAGGAATATGTATAATTAAAGTTATGATCTCCGGATCCCCCTCCACTCACTATTTCCGTAAGCTTAGACATTGTTATAACAAGTGTACTCTATGTACTCTCTATTTTCTGTCTGTCGGTCATCGCTTTGCGATTATTTTTCCTTTCCTCGCAAGACAGAAAAAAAAAATTATTTAGTATTTATAGAACCCTTTATTTTTCTAGCAAAAAATACAAAAAGTAGATGTCTGAGAATCAGAATGAATGAAAACATCCCTTTTATTCTTACAACGGAGCCTAAATATGCTCCAATAGATTTTCCCTTGAGAGATCATGAGGAGAAAATAATACAAGCCGTTTCACTGAACCATATTGGTGATATTGATCAAATATGTGAAGATTCAGCTAAGGGCTTTAAAATATGGTCATCGACAGATCTCAAGACAAGAAGAGCTGTTTTGATCTCTTTCAAATCCAATATCATTGAGATTGAAAATATCCTAAAAGAGGAATGTCGCAAAATAGGAATGCCACAATGGTTTGCCGAATTCAATTATTCATTGGCTTTGGAAATGATTGATAATACCATTTACAATATGTCTACATTGGATGAAGGTTCTATTCCAGTTTCTGATAAGTCTGATCAGTTATCCATGGTTTTCAGGCAACCGGTTGGCCCAGTATTCAGTGTGTCTCCTTGGAATGCTCCAGTGATTTTAACAATGAGATCAATATTAGGACCATTGCTGGCTGGTTGTTCAGTATTGGTGAAGTCGTCTGAGTTATCAGCTAAGATCTCATATCTCATTTGCAATGCTTTTGTTTCAACAAATATGCTGCCTCCCGGTACTATGCAATTGATTCACACTCGTATAGAAGATGTTGGTGAAATTGTGAAGTCAATTATCAGCAATGATCATATTAAGATGGTGAATTTTACCGGATCTACTTTGGTTGGTATTAAAATTTCTGAAATGTGTGGAAGATTGTTGAAACCTTGCTTGTTGGAGTTGGGAGGTAAAAACAGTATTATTGTGGATCATGATGTATCAAATTTGGAATCTGCCTTACAGAGCAGTTTATTCAGTGCATGGTCTCATAAGGGACAGATTTGCATGTGCAGCGACAGGTTATACATTCATGAATCAATTTATGACGAAAGTTTGGACAAGATAGTCAAGATTGCTAAAGAATTTATAAATCATGATTTGAAATTGAATCAGAGAAATGAACTCCAGTCTACAAAAATTAAAAAATTGATTGATGATGCCGTGTCTAAAAATGCAAAAATAATTTTCGATATAGAAGAAAATGAGAACGACCATGGGAATTATGTTGGTCCTATAATATTAGCTGATGTGACACATGAAATGGACCTATATAAGACAGAAACTTTTGGACCAGTTTTGACAGTTGCCAAATATTCATCAATGGACAAATTGATAGACGAGTTGAACGAGGAAAAATATGGTTTGAAAACTTCTATATGGTCTTCCAACCACTTGAAGCTGATCCAATATCTGAAAAAAATCCAGAGTGGTGGTGTCCATATCAACAGTTCTACCATCAATGACGAACCATGGTTACCACATGGAGGCGTCAAGGACTCGGGGAATGGTAGATTCAACGGCAAATGGGGGATCGAAAGTTTCAGTTATATCAAAACAATAACTTTGCATTCATCATAATCCTTCAGCAGCCAACTGATCCAGAATATCTAGGTAAAACAGGATAGCATTGAAATTTATAGGTTTTTTAGTAATATATTGTGACCAGAAACTTTTTAATGTATTTGTCCAATTAATGGAATCTAAGTGATCAACGTTATCCAATGTTCCTAAATATTTCCCCCAGTGCGATGATTTAACACTAACCAAACCATCATTTTCTCCTTCCTTTTCATACACTATCTTCCAAGGAAAATAAAAAACATTCGCCAAATTAGGTCTGAATTTTGCCCCGTAACTAAAGTACTTCACCTTGGGATTGTCCGTCACTTCTTCATTGAATTGCTTCAAATACCCGATTGTCAATTCATAAATAGATTGTGGGACAAATTTCTTAGCAGTGCCCGAGACAATTTCATTTGTAACGTAGTTCAGCATATAAGAACCATGATGCGGTGTTGCCACAGTAGTTAGACTCATAACCTCATAATTTTCTTGCTCTATTTTAGAGATAAGATATCTGGAATCTAAACCACCCATTGAGTGTGCTATCAAGTTGATCTTTACTTTATCCGAATCTGTTTCGTTTGCTTTGTTGTCATCATTATAAATCCTTTCTGGATCATCATCTTTTCTATGTTTTAAGCTCTTGATTTTTTCCTCTATGCAATTATTCAAACTCAATGCTCTTTGCTCTATCGACCCAAATGGAGGGACTTTAGCAACTATGACAGTGCATCCATTTGACTCCAACGCATCTTTAATGCCATACCAATAATCGAAATAAACACCTTCAGTTTCGTATATCTGCTCTTGTGTCACACTTTTGTCGCTACCAAACGGTGTTAATTTCACAAGTGGTGGGATAATGATCAACTTGTCAAATCCAGATAAGCCATGACATAGTACTATAGGATATTTTGGATTTCTATAGGATTTTTTCAACCTACTATACTTGTCAACAATCACCACATCATTTAAACTATCTGTGGCTACTGAGGATAACAATTTCACTCCTAAAAACAGTGGTAAAAATCGTAACATCCTATCTAACAGTTAAGCTTATATATTTTTTTGACTAGATCTGTAAAATATTTTTATTTAAAAAAAATATTTTTTTTTTTTTTGTCTGAAAATAAACTAATAACTGGTTCAAAAGTGTGTTGCGATGAGTATTTTAGTAGTGACAACTTTGGGGAATTTTGTTATAGACTTGTACCATGACGAGTCTCCCAAGGAGTGTCTTAATTTTTTAAAGTTATGCGAAAAGAATTTCTATCAATTGCAATTTTTCTACAATTTGAACAAAGAATTTGTTGTTCAATCAGGGAATCCGCAATATCAAACCAATTCACTGGTAAAAGAGACATCAGTTTGGGGTTTGAAAGAAGGGAAATCTTTGCTTGTAAGGACAAATGGGAATAGTATAAGACACGATAGGAAAGGACTTGTTTCGTTCGTATCATCTTCTTCAGATTCAATGTTAATTGGATCTCAATTTATGATTACATTGACCGATGAACAGAAGGTATTATCAGACTTAGATAAGAAGGGTGTAGTGTTTGGAAAGATCACAGAGGGTTTGGACATAATCGATAAGATAAATCATACCGTGGTGGATGACAATAAACGTCCTTTAGAAGATATCATTATATTGCATACATATGTGTTACTGAACCCTTTCCCACAGGAGAAATTTGATGAGGCCAAACTTAATTCCACGAAACTTGAAATATCAAGCTTGAGATATTTCTTGGATCATGATGCTGATACCCAAATTTCTGAGTTGAGTTCCAAACTGTTAACGTTGGAAATGATTGGAGATATTGATAGTAATATTAAACCATCAGAGAAAGTACTATTCATTTGTAAACTTAATCCAATAACAAAGGAAACAGATTTGCAAATTATATTCCAGAGGTTTGGTGAGATTTCAAATATTGAAATCATCAAAGACAAGTTAACCGGGAAAAGTTTGAATTATGGATTTATTGAGTTTACAACCAAAGAAGCCTGCGAATCACTGTATTTGAAAATGGATAATGTTTTAATTGATGATAGAAGGATTCATGTTGATTTCAGTCAAAGTATAGCGAAGGAGAGAAAGCATCATTTGAATCATAGTGAGAGAAATAGGCACGGAGAAGACAAGAGGAGACATCACGATAGTCATAGCAGAAGAGACAGATATGGGAGAGATAGTTATAATAATCACAGTAGAAGAGATGGACATGAAGAGAGAAGACACCATCCACGAGAGAGTGAAAGACGTTCAGATTCAAGCAGGAGCCAAAGGAGCCATAGGGATCACTACAGAGACAGAGAAGATGATTACAGAAGCAAGAGGCATAGAGATGATCGTTATCACTACTCGGAAAAACATTATAGGAATAGATAGCTATTTATTAATATATACAGAAAATGAATGAAATTATGACTAATGAACATGTTTGTAGAGATTATTCTTGTTCTTTCAGGGCCCTACTCTTGACTGCTGCTTTTTCAATAACCGACAAAGTTCTTTGTTTCATATCTTCTTGGGCCATTGTCAAGATCTTAACGTCATCAAAATTACCTGCTCTTGAAAAACTGATCAATTCTTTAACGTCCTTGATGAATTCGAGTAACTGAGTTCTATCTTCTTCTTCAACATATTTTGACCATTGTTGTAAAGCTTGCTCAGAGTCAAAGCAAATCAACTCTAAATTATTTAATCTTTGGAATAACAGTTTCCTGTCCTCGTCCAGTTTAGTATGTTTAGCAGAGTCATTTACTAATTGCTCTATTTCCTTTTGTGTCAAACCAGTTGATCCAAACACGGTAATTGAAGAGTTCTTACCAGTGACCTTGTCCTGTGCTCTCACTTTGATGATTCCATCTGCATCTATATCAAACGAGACTTCGATCTTTGGTTCACCTTTAGGTTGTGGTTCAATATCAGTTAATTTGAAATTACCAATCAACTTGTTATCTTGAACTAAAGTTCTTTCACCTTGATAAACATTAATATCAATTGCATTTTGTCCATCAACTGCTGTTGAATACATCTGTTTTATATTACAAGGAATAGTGGTATTTCTTGGTATCAATGGGGAGAAAATACCACCAAAAGTTTCAATTCCCAAGCTTAATGGAGTCACATCTAATAATAAGACATCTTTGACTTCACCGGATAAGACTGCACCTTGAATAGCAGCACCTAATGCAACGGCCTCATCTGGATTGACTGCATTACTTGGCTCCTTACCGAAATAGGTCTCGACAGTTTTAACAATCTTAGG
This sequence comes from Nakazawaea ishiwadae, assembly GCA_022817945.1. Classification (NCBI taxonomy): domain Eukaryota; kingdom Fungi; phylum Ascomycota; class Pichiomycetes; order Alaninales; family Pachysolenaceae; genus Nakazawaea; species Nakazawaea ishiwadae. The sequence goes on along the minus strand of JAFLRI010000013.1, from coordinate 16,542 downwards.
CATTCTAGTCATTCCACCAACTAAAATGATCTCATCTATATCCTTTGGTGTTAATTCAGCATCTTTCAAGGCTTTTTTCATTGGTTCAATAGTCTTATTGATCAAATGTAAACTCATTTCATCCAATTCGTCTTCCGTCAATTTCATAGAAATATTCTCAGTTTTTGTTATAAATGGCAACTCAATAGTGGTTTCTTTAACATGTGATAATTCAATCTTTGCCTTTTCAGCAGCTTGCCTTATTCTTTGTATTGCTAATCTATCCCCTGATAAATCAGTACCTGTTTTAGTTTTGAAATCTTTTAATATATAATCCAACAACAACAAATCAAAATCCTCACCTCCTAAATGTGTATCACCATTTGTAGCTCTTACTTCGAAGACACCATCTTCAATATCTAAAATCGAAATATCAAAAGTTCCACCTCCCAAATCGTAAACTGCTATGATTCCATCATTCTTCTTATCCAAACCATAAGCCAAAGATGCAGCTGTTGGTTCATTTATAACTCTCAAAACGTTCAAGCCTATTAATTCACCACTTTGTTTAGTTGCTTGTCTTTGGGAATCGTTGAAATAGGCAGGTACTGTGACAACAGCATTTGTAATTTTTGAATCCAAATAGTGCTCCAGTATATGTTTCATCTCTCTCAACACAAATCCACCAATATGAGATGGCGAATATTCTGCTCCTTCTGAAGTTTGTAACCATGCATCACCATTGAGGTGCTCAACAATCTTATAGGGAACATTACCGATATCTTTTTGCACTTCTGGATCATTAAATCTTCTTCCTATTAATCTCTTCGTAGCGTAGAAAGTATTTTCATAGTTGACAATTGCTTGTCTCTTTGCTGGATCTCCCACCAAATTTGAATCCTTTGTGAATGCCACTATTGAAGGAGTCGTTCTTGAACCTTCCAGATTCTCAATGATTTTTGGGGTCTTACCTTCCATTATTGCCACCGCAGAATTGGTGGTTCCTAAATCAATTCCAATAACCTGGTCATACACCCTCTTCCGAGTGGAAGAATTAAACCTGAGGCCAGGTCTAAGACTCACAGCATGTTTACAATATCTTGCTGTTAACATCTCTCAACATAAATCTTCTTGGTTTAAGATTTTTTTTAAGATTTTTATAATAATTTTTTTTTTTTTATATATTCTAATTTTCCGGCTTTTTTTCCTCTTTTCAGGTACAAGTCATCTAGAATGACAGAGCTATCTTGCTACTTGTGATGGGTATTCTTGGTTAAGATTTTGGTTGGTTAATATGCATCCGATAACAGACATGGTGAACCTTGTAGCTATCGGCACTGTAAAAAGCTATAAGTGCATATGCAGATAGATGTTAGAAAAGATTACAATACAAACAGTATAACAAAAGCAAAGAAAAACCTTCCCAATTAATTAACTAATTAATAAATCATGATGTAAATTACAACTTTTCTGTCTCTCTCTCCTTTAAATCAACTTCACACACACAAGAAAAAAAAAATTTGAAATAGAACTTTTTCAACACAATACCAAACCATATATCGAGTTGAAAAACAAAACTATTTAGCTCCTAAAAAAAGATAAGAGACAAGTAAAAGAGTCTCTTATCAAACAAAAAGAAAAAAATTGATTGATTCAAATGAACTGAAAATCAGATTGGTCGAAAGAAACCACCTACAGCTAGAATCAGCTTAAGCGGTTTGTTCTTTTGGACAATCTTTTGAGATATGACCGGTTTCACCACATCCGTAACAAGTCTTTTGGTTAGCAACGTTTGAACCACCACTTGCTGAAGGACATTCTTTAGAAATGTGACCACTCTTACCACAAGCATAACATTTGACACCAGCAGCTTGACAATCACGGGCAAAATGGTTTGGACCACCACAGTTGTAACAAGTAGTGGCACCTGGTCTTCTTGAATGGAATGATGATCTTGGTTGAGCTGGAGCGGCAGCTGGAGCGGCGGCAGCAGCAGCTGGAGCTTGTTGAGGGTTGGTACAATTTCTTGAAATGTGACCAAATTTACCACAAGAGTAACATTTTGGTTGTTGTTGCTTTTGAGCTTGTGGTTCTGGACATTCACTTTGTAAATGACCAGTTTGGTTACAGTTGTAACATTGTTTTTGGGTGGTTTGTTTTGGTTCTGGACATTCGGTTGATTCATGACCAGGTTTTCTACAATTGTAACACAATCTTTCAGTCTGTTGACAGACTTCAGCAAAGTGTCCAACTTCACCACATTTGTAACAAGTTCTTGGGTAAACAGCAGCCATTATTGATTCTTCTCCTCTCTCCTAAAATTATAGATGATATATATACTGGTAATATAGTATATTGAATTGTAATTCTTCCAAAAAGCAGATGTTTTTTTTTTTTTTTTTGCTTTTTTTTTTTTATCTGAAAATTTTTTCTCAACAACGAGGAAGCGAAGGAAAAGTAAATAAAGGGCTGCTGCTTCAATTAAAACACAAGAGTAAAATTAAAAAGTAAAATATATTTATATGACTGCTGTGATAGAGGACTCATAATTTCTTGTATATTGCGTCTCCCATCATTCTCACTTGTTTCATCTCTTTGTAATCATGAACCCTAACTATATCTGCCCCAAAACCAATACATGCCATTATAGTGCTAACATTCCCTATTAATCTCTGGTCCAGTTGGTCGACTTTAGTGATGTTGCCAATGAACTTCTTTCTAGATGGGCCTAGTAATACCGGTAATCGGTTCATGGAGAAATATTGTTCTGGGGTTTGGAAAGACAAATTCTTGATGTAATTGGTGGCTCTGATGAGTGACAAGTTTTGCTGAGTGGTTTTAGCAAAACCTATTCCCGGGTCAAGGATAATCTGCCATTTGTAAACACCTTTAGAAGTTGCTAATGATATTTGTTGTAACAACTCTTTGCATATGATTGAGGCCATTTTCTTTTCATCCTCGGATAAAGAGGCCATTTCACTTTTATGAAATTCTTGTATATCATCTTTTGCTGTTGCAGAGTAATCTGTCAATTTTGTCATCGTATCAATATTGCCTCTGGTGTGATTCATAATATATGGAACTCTATATTTAGCAACAACATCAAACATCAGGTCATCAAAGAGCCCGCTGGATATATCATTAATAATATCGGCACCTGCCAATATGGCTGCTTCGGCTACTTTGGATCTGTAAGTATCAACACTGATGATTATTTTATTATGTTGTTCTCTTATTTTTTCAATCACCGGTATTACTCTTGCCATTTCTTCTTCTTCAGAAGGTTGTTCAGAGCCAGGTCTTGTTGAACAACCCCCAATATCAATTATATCAACATCATTCTCAATCATCGACTCCACTGTTTGCAAAGCAAGTGTAATATCCAGATTGACACCACCATCAGAGAACGAGTCTGGGGTAATATTCAAGATCCCCATAATCATTGTTTTGCCCGTGTTGTCGAAAGTGTCAAAGGAAAGATAACTGCTCTTATATGGCACAACATTGATTAGCCTATTTGATTCTTGTACAGTTGGGTCCAGGTCTTTTTGCAACAACTGCGATAAATGAGAATGGAATGTTTCTGCAGTGACTGGATGTACAGCATCTGGTGAAACTAATTCACAAAGTGGAGCCATAACAAAAGTACGATCTATCATGGAAATATGAGGAATTTTCAAATCTGGTTCATTTAAGATCAATTCATCATATAACAATATGTCTAAATCGATTGATCTTGGACCATTATCGAATAATTTTACCCTTTTCAACTCCTCATATTCGATTTCTTTCAATTCTGATAACAATTCATATGGCTTTAAAGATGTTGACACTTTGATGACCCCGTTGTAAAAATTAGGTTGATCTAAGAAATACATAGGTTTGGATTCATAGATGGTTGAAGTAGCTAATAATTTGATACCTCTATCTTGTAAATTATCCAATGCTTGATAAATATTCGAGAAAGGATCTCCGTGATTTGACCCAAATGCGATAAATGCAATATGATTATTAGACTCAACTAATTGGTTCTCTGTATTGAAATTTGGTAATGATACACCAGAGTTTTCTTCCAGTTCAGAATCAAATTTGATTAAAGTCATCGATGACAAGTCAGAACGATTACGGACCACTGAAACTCCAACACCGTTGGAGAATAATATGGCATTCGGTTTCCAGACACCAACTTTTGTCTCTGAGATCTGTTCACTGGATTTCAAGATTATATATGATACGTTTTCAACAAGAGCCTCAACTGTCTTGAACTGAGCAGATTCGACATACTTGGTGATATCCAGGATCAATTTAGAGTACTCAAGTTTATTCTCATAAGTGATTTCAATGTTCAAATCAACTATTTGTTTTTGTAATCTTTCAAAATTGAAGATACCGATAAGAGTCAACAATTTCAATTCATTTATCTTCAAGATATTGCTTGTCACTGGAATAATATTATCTTTAGACAATTTTTTATTCAGCTCTAATTCCACATCAGCACATCTAATCTCACTTTTCCTATTTGTCAAGGTTACCTTACCTAGTTCACCATTTGAACCATTTGACTTATTGAGTATAACTTGGAAAACTGCGTCACTGATCAGTTCCAAACTGTGGAAATTTTTGTTTCCATGCTTATTGAAATATTCCAAAATGTTTCTAGATATGGTGGCGTAATTCAATGAATATTTCAAATCATCTGTCTCTGCTGCTTTCTTAAAAGATGTTTTCAAATCTATAGAGATCTCTAATGGCTGCAATACTGGTCTCGACCAATAATCTTTGCCTGTGATACAATTAACCGTAAGATTTTTGACACTGACAGCATCCTCTTTCTTACTTAAAGTGTTCAAACATCGTATCAATGTTTTTCTAAACATGGTCGTTTCCCTCTATTTATATAAAGTTTCTTTAAGAAGCAATTTTTTTTTATATGTGAAAAAAAAAAAAAAAATTTGAAAAAAAAATACATTGATGGTTATTTTCTTTTAAGTATATCATCAGGCAATGTTCAAAATTATAACAAGGTCATTGGCAACAGCAGCTTCAGCTGCTATCAAGAAGCCTACAATTGCTGATGTAACTATCATTGGGGCTGGTCCAGCTGGGTTGAGTCTTGGGACAGCTTTGAAGAATTCACCTATCACAAACCATTTAAATATAAAAATAATCGAATCATTAAATTTATCTAATACATTGGAGAATTTCTATAATGAAACACCGGATAATATGACTAATAGAGTTGTATCGTTGACACCACTGACGATAAAATTCATGCAGGATATTGGATCGTGGGAATTGATGAAACAGGATCGTATTCAAAGTTATGATGAGATGGTAGTTATCGATGGTGTCAGTGATGCTAAATTGGAATTCCAACATGATGATATTGCAACAATGGCCGAGACAATTAACATTCAAAGTTCATTGTACCAAAGAATGAAGGATTTTGAAGGAATAGAAATAATTGATAAGACAAAAGTTGTTGATATCAAAGAAAGTGAAGAGCACCAATGGCCTGAGTTACTATTAGATAATGGTGAAAGTATCAAGACAAGATTACTTGTTGGTTGTGATGGTGCCAATTCTCCTGTTCGTAAATTTGCACAAATTGAGAAAGGTGGTTGGGCTTATAACAAATGGGGGGTTGTGCTGACTTTGACAAATGAATATGAAAGTTTCAAATTACCAACTGCATGGCAAAGATTTTTACCTCAAGGTCCAATTCTGTTATTACCATTACCAAATAATCAATCAACATTGGTATGGTCAACAACCACTGAAATAAGTAATGCCCTTTTGAAAGTTTCGGAGTCTTGTTTCATGAAATTGATTAATGCAGCATTTAGATTTGATCAAGATGAATTAAATTTCTTGTATGACATGTTATTAACCGAGAACCCAGATCTTGAGAGATCTCTTGACTGGAGATTTGAGCAATTTGCTAAAAACAAGTCATTAGAGCAATTAGATTCGTTCCCAATTCCCGTCCTGGACATGGTTAAAAATTCTCGTGCTAAATTCCCATTACGTTTATCGCATGCCGACACTTATGTTGCACCTAGAATAGCATTAGTAGGAGATGCTGCACATACTGTACACCCATTGGCTGGACAAGGCTTGAACCTTGGACAACTGGATGTCGCATCTTTGACCGAGGCTTTAGAAAAAGGTGTTGAAAGAGGTTTGGATATCGGATCAATGTTATGTTTAGAACCTTACTTCAGTGATCGTTATCCTCAAAATCATGTAATGTTGGGCATATGTGACAAGTTACATAAAGTTTACTCTAATGATTTATGGCCTGTTGTTCTGGGTAGAACAATTGGTGTTAACATTTTGAACCAATTATCATTTGTTAAAAATTTTATGATTCAGAATGTCAGTAAAAAATGAAGTGATGAGCATAGAAAGTTATCGGGGTTTGTAGTTTTCCGTTTAAAAAAAATTTTGTATTTGTTTTTGGTCTTAACAAAGATGATTTAAAATCTTGTGTGTAGTCTTTTTTTTTTTTTTTGGCTGTAGAATATAGAAGCATGAATGAATCGTGTAGATCCCTGAGAAAGGGACTGTTGATAATTCACATTGTTCGGTGTAGTAAAGAAAATGTTCCAGCTTGATAAGCTTCGCTTGTAAAAAATGAGAGAGCGTAAAAAAAAAAAAATCAAATTAGTCACATGACCACCGATCTATCGGTGGAAAATTTGAAAAATACATAAAAGAAGGAATGAATGTCTTTGGACATGATAGTTTTGTCTCAGAGTCGAGAAGAATGAGAAATGGAGATATCTTTAGTAATGAACTGATAAATTATCATATAATATCAAACATCTCTCACTATCTTCCTCAAGAAGATTTACACAATATTTCCCTTTTAAATTGGCATTTTTACCACTTAACAATCCCATATTTATACAGATCAATTACTATAACAGAATCACAACATGTGGAAACGTTGAATACTACATATATAAGGACGACCGACTCGAGGTCTTCATTGCATAATTGCAAAATCTTATTACAGTCTTTACTACTTAATCCTGGGTTGATAAAGTATATTCATCATTTGAAAATTTCACAAGATGTTTGGTTCAAGGATGTGATTAATGATATAGTTGATATGATCATATCAAATGACAAGAATATGCTTAAATCCATAAAATGTGATCACGAACATCTGATCTGGAACGCTTATAATGACAAAGCTTGTTATAGGTGTTGCAAGATTTCTAGACAGCAGTTATTGACGGGAGGTAGGAATCAACTAATCTTGTTGCAAATTCAAGGAGATGAAGAATGGCAAGAATTAGTGAGGTGTGGTGGTAAATCTGATTTTGCTGGTTTGAAGATTTTAGAAATAAACGGAGAGAAAAGGAATATTAGGAATGTGGGAGGTGTCTTACAAAAAGGGGTTAATTCAATTTTGAAAAATTTAGAAGAAATGGTAATATTATACGAGCCATATTGGTTTATAATGAACAACATTGATTGTTGTTTGCCCATGACAAAGATCCAAAGAATGTCTATTGATAGATGTGTCACATCAAATTCCAATTTAATTGAAAATTTTGAACAATATTACGCGAAGGAGAATTTTTTAATAAAAAATTGTCCTTTACTTGAACAAGTCAGATACCGTTTCAAATTTGAGAATTTTGAATTCTTTGAAAATTATTTGTTCAAATTCTTATCAAATTTACCAAATTCAATTAAATTGGAATTAATTATAAGTATCAAGAAAATCTTCAAATATGAAGATGTTATAAATCAATGTTATAACATATTACAAAAAATTGGGATAACACGTTTCAAATTGATCATTTATAATAATTGCAATGAGTTTTATACTGATAATAAATAATTTATTAAATTCTTCCATTTCTTTTACCACTTCCTTTACCTTGTTGTGGTTTGCTTAAAAATACAATACCGCCATCTTGATAAGTACTATAGCAAAGATTTGTCTTTGTTGGACAAAACTTCAGCATTGAACTAATCTTCTTGCCTCCTTTACAATTTTGAATTTCAAAATTCTCTTCACCTGTGCTCAAATCATAAATTTTGGCAGAGTTACTCAACTCAAAACAAACTACAGCATATGTTCCATCACGACTTATATCCAAGCTGGAGATCAGCTCATCAACATCCAGTATAGTCTTAATACATGTCAATGAATTTGTGGAGAAAACTTGTAATACACCTTGTTGTGAACCGGTTACGAAAAATTCACCTCTTGGATCAAATTTAACTTGTTTTATTATCGAATTTGCCAATCCTGCATTAATAGAATGAATTCTGTTAATCTCATAACACTCAGTACCATCCAGATGTACTTTACTGGTAAATGAATTTAACGTTGTTAATGAATTGTCTAGTCCTAATAAGAAATATTGACTAGCATTAGACCATGTGAAATCATAAATATTTGAACTTTCCTTATATGTTATAATCGGTTCGTAATTTGTGGTATCCACAATCACCACATGATTTGCCTTATCTATTACTGCAAGGAAATCTCCCTTTGGGCTGAAAAAACACAAAAAATTTTTATAATCTTTTGGCAAATCCACTGTTTTCAACAATTTATATGATGTTGCATTGTAATTTGTCTCCCAAATTTTGAATTGGTTATCATTAGCTACTGTACAAAAAATATATTCTCTTATCGGGTGAAATGCAATTTTTTCAATAGGTTTTTCATGGGCATTCGTTATGCTTTGAGTGTTTTCAATTTGTTCGTATGATCTATGTAAAATATGAATCGACTTGTCTAGTTTAGAAAAGGCAATTTTAGAGCCAGTTACATTCCATTGTAAATCTATCACATCTGAAAAATTCCTTTTAGAATATGGATATGATTCCTCCACTGTGAGAGGAACCTCCTGTAGTGATGTGAAAAAATATCTATTTGACATTACTATTGTGGATTAGTTCTCGATATTCAATGTTATATAATTTTTTTTCAAAAAAAAAAAAAAAAAAAATGAAGAAGAAAAAAAAAACCTCTCTGTATAGAAAAAAATCAAGACGATAAAAAAAAAACCAAAACAAAAAAAGGAGGGACATCTTGAAAGGTTCAAATAATGAATAATGATGAATTGATACCGGTTGATTCTACCTTCAATCATAAGAGGAAAAGCATAATATATAAGACTCATAAAGTTGTGAAGAAAAAGAAGCATTTAAAACGAGGACCAGTGGTTATCAGTGGATTGACATCGAACTCAGATCCTTTGATAGAAGAACTAATTAGCTCAAGAAAAGATAGTAGTGATATAGAATCGGAGAAGGATGAAGCTGATCAGTTATATGATAGTATTTTCAAAGAGGAAAATAAGACTCGAGGTGTCCAAAAGAAGAGAACTGATGTTGACGAAATGTTGAGTAAATTAAAATCTACAACTACTCAAGTTCCTACAGATGATTCAATATTGGTGGCAGAAGCTGAAGAAGACCAAGATGCAATAGATTTTCAAAAAATAGATGATGTTCTCTCTGAGAAGGCGAAGAAGAAGTATTCGACAAAAAATTTCCAACCGACTGTATATACAAAGAAGGAATTGCTTTCAAAGATGAAACAATATTATTTCATTATACCTAAAATTCTTTCTGGTGAAATTGAGTCGTATTTTTATTGTTTAGGTTCTGATTTGATGAAGAAATCAAAGAACGATACCATGCAAGGGTGGGAATTTAGAAATTTACCTTTACATCTATTGCAATGTGGCTATATAGGGAAGAAAAGATCAATGATAGTTAAACAAAAGATATTTCTCAAGTTCAATTCGTTATTAGTTAATGCAATGAAGAAAAATAAAGTTGTGAAATATTTCGGAGTTGATAACTTTATAACGTATATCTTATTACCGGAGGTGGTTTCTTATTTTATCAAGGCCGAATTTAAATTGAGTGATATTGATAAGGCAATTGATTTAATGGAGTTAACAAACGATTATGGCTTGTATATAATGGACAAGATAGACACTAAGGACGAAGAATATAATAGTGATGAGGAAGATGATAAAGATATGTTATTAACAAAGAAAGAAATGCATATAATAGAAGAGCCTGACACCCCTGTTAGGACAGCGGAAAAAAATTTTGTTAAAGAATTGATAGGATTTAGTGAGGATGAAGATAGCGATTAAAATTTCGCTCTCTATGTGTCTTACGGTTAAAAATGGAACCAATTTTCCCCAACAAAATAATAGTAGTAGAAGTAGTAGTAGTAAGTAGTAAGTAGTTCTATAAAATGGATAAATGGAAAGATAAAATAAACTTATTAAATGATTAACGGCATCTTTTAGTATAGTACAATGCATTAAGTATATCGATCGATCGATCAAGAAAAGGAAAAAAAAAAAAATCATGTGTTTTGAATTGTTCTGATAAAAATTTATATTCTGAATAGTATTTCTTTTTTTTTTCTTTTCTTGCCTAATTGTATAATGTTGCAGAATTGTGCATAGAGTTTAAAGAGGAGAACAGCAACAAAATTAAATTATTGGGAAAGAGAGGAGGCAAAAAAAAAAAAAAGTTTTTGCCAGATTGAAAAATTGATATAAAAATGATTGATCATTTCCCAACTTTTTGTTAAAGTATTGTCTTATCATGTTTTATTGATTAAAGATATATTACTATCTTTTTATATACTATCAAGTATTATACAATACAACACTACATACAACAATGAGTTACAACACATCAACAGCCAAACAACAACAACAACAATTTGACTGGTCTTCAATGATTTATGATGTTTTCAACAAAGATAAGTTGCAACAACAACAGCAACAACAGCAACAACAACCACAAAGCACTAATACTTCCACTTCCACATCTCCTTCTTTCTCTCCTTTACAATACCCAAAGAAAGAATCGATGTCTCCATTAACCACAGTTAATGAGGAAGTTTGGCTTGATGATTTATTAAGTGATGATCAATTATTAAATTCAACTTCTCAAACAAGGAGAAATAGTATTAGTGAAAATGGTTCTTCAAACTCAATATTCAGCAATTATAACAATGTCTTACAAAGTGCTACCACATCTTTCCAAAATACACCATTGATCAAGCTGGAAAATGAATTAGAAGAAATTCTAAATTTTATCAATTTAGATAAAGGTGAAGAATTATCAAGGAACTCATCTATTGATTCAATGTTTAAAGATATTTTCAGTGATATTGAAGAAGAAAAACAAGATACCAATGGCGAATCAACACCGAACAATGATACTCCAACATCAGCAACTACACCAGCAACAAAACAAAAAAAGAAGAGAGCTCCACGTAAGAGATTAACAGATCACCAAAAACAGGCACATAATAAAATTGAAAAACGTTACAGAATTAATATTAATGCCAAGATTGCCGGATTACAAAAAATTATTCCATGGGTCAGTGGTGAAAAGACAGCTTTTGAAATTGGTGATGAGATTAATGATAAAGATATTAAATGTCAAGACAATGAAAATGCATTACCAAGAATGAATAAGTCAATGATTTTGGACAAGCTGACAATGTATATCTTGTATTTACAAGAAAATGAATCTAAATTGAAACAAGAAAATGAGCTTTTAAAGAAGGAGTTGAATGAATTAAAAGGATTATAGAGGAGAGAAGTTTACGATATACGATGATGATGATGATGTACACAAGAACCAAAAATAAAATTGGACGATGATGTTGATGTTTTTATGAATGTTTTTTTTTTACTACTTTTACTACAATTTTTTAAAAACTTATATATAGATATGGATTGTTTTGTTTTGTTTGTTTGAATTTTTTGTTATGCTAATAATAGAGATTGTTTTATTTGTTGAGTGAATATTTTTATATTATTCATTTCTTATTTATTAATTAAAACTCTGTAGTTTAACACTTCTCTTGGAAAAGAGACTACGTTTACTAATATTAGAAAAAAAAATGCACCCATAATGGAGGAACAATTTTTCTTTGCTGCCGGAAGAATTTTGCAAGATGAAGATGATCTTATTTCTCATAATGGATGTAATAACATTTATGAAAACCTTCAAATTATCACATCATCTTTTGTTTTCTTAGGAATGCAACTACACAAGAGGTTCCGAAAAAAAAAAGAATATCAGAACCTAGTTTAAAATAATCCTTTGAATTATAATAAGGATAAATAATATGTGTGTGCAGTGTCTAATAATTAAAAACTGGTGATTTTTGTTTTTTTTTTGTTTGTTTCTAGTCATTTTTTTTTCCCTTTTTTTAAGTAATTTATCGGATTAATTATTTTTCAAAAGAATTATCCGATTTGTGCGCAGTTTTTGGTATTGTTTCAACCAAAAAAGTTTTTCCACTTCACTCATTTTCTTTGTTTCGAGGCAGGCACAGATTGTGCTGGGTCTCCCTAGAAATCATCTTTAGGGACCTAACTATACTAAACAGAAATCACTCTAAAACCAATTGCAAAATAATAAAACATGCCAGTAAAATAAGATCATTTGTTTAAATTGAACAAACCAAATAAAAATTAAAAACGATGCATTTTTCTTCATATTATTTGTAATTTACAATAACCTTACTGGCACCAACGTTACAGTATTAGCCTAGTAAGAAATTTCTCTCTCTCTCTAAAGTTAGAGCCTGTTAAAGAATTTTCCAGTAAACGATATGATTAAATTTTTTTGGTTCTGCAGTTTTTTTTAGTCCTGAGCCAGGAACAAGGGTGAAATATGGAGTGTACTAAAGAATTCCACCACTTTTCTGAATATGTAGTATATAATATGATGTAAACATAAAGCACCTATCTTTTAGTTTCGATTATATGTCGAATGGATTAAAAAAAATTGAAATAGAGATTTCATGTATAGAAAACAAAGAACAATTTGAATATTAATTTTTTTTTTTTTAACCGGTATCCGTTGTCCGAACAAGAATGTAAAGTGGTGCAACAAAAAAAAAAAAAAGGATACCAGATGAAAAATTTTTCCATACTTGACTGAGTAGGCTAAAGATTGAAGGGACTTCAATCCCCATATTTTGTTTTGTCTTGTTCGTCAAATTGTGGGTTATAAGGTGTTTACCTACCTACTTACTTTCTGACCCTGAGAAGAGATTATAATTTTCATAAGTTTTTCTGTTTTTTTCTCAATGTTCTTGATTTGATCGAAGTCAGGAAAAAAAAAAAAAACGGTTTTTTTTTTTTCATCCTTCTCTATGAAACAAGGATAAACTCAAACCCCGTTTTAACTCAAGGTTTATGTAAAGGTAATGGAGACAAGAGGATATATCAGATCGGGTTATAAAACCGCATTCAATTAGTGGTATGCTTTCTTTGATAATATTTGCCGGATAAGATTAACGAGAACATGCATTGCAACAACAACTCTCCTGTTTTGTTGTTGTTATTGTTGTCCCTTGCAAAAAAATAATCCTTCACAGAAAATAAGAGTGGAACGTTCCATATATTTTGAATCTCGGATACCCTAACAGAAGAGGAGGTCATTCAAATTACTTCTTTATCTATAGCACCAACGATTCTGAAAAAAAAAAAATTTTTCTTCCTTCAGTTTCTTTCTCACTCTATTGTTGGCTTATTAGAGATATTGTAGGTACCAGCAAAGTGGAGCAAATTGAAGTGTTTACGCCCCATGTTTGTGTTTTTGTTGTTTTTTTTTTTCTCTGTGTAGTCAGTGTAGCTGCATATTACTTTACCTGCTTTTTTTTTTTCTAAGTAGTTTCAGGTACCAGTTTCATATACAGGAAAAAGGGGAATAAGTATTTGATTCACTTGAATCAGAAAGAGAGTAATAGTTGACATAGTAGTATACGATTCGAAATTTTTAGCTCGTCAAATGCACTTTTATTGGTCATTCCAAATATCTCGCTCAAGTCGGCTTGCAAAACTCGGCTTGTAAAGATAAATAAGATATATTTTTTTCACACTAATGAGTCTGAATTATCTATGCAGATAGAAAATGGCAAACTTTTGCAAAAAAAGGTCTCTAAACAATTAGGTACGAGATTTTTGTCTTTAACAGCATAACACAGTAATCACTAGAAGGATCCCAGCATATAAGGTGAACTTCTAAGGACATGCATTATGCTAAACCATTTCTGGTAAACAAATAAGAGATTTCTACCAATCCATTTCTCTAATCTACCATTGAACTTATCCCTTTAGAGAATAATCAATTGGGAAGTCTCCCCGGACCGAATAGGATCATCAAAGTTATATTTTTCTTTCTTTTCCGTTGTTGGATAACTAGAAATAACAGAAGAGAGATATGATTTTTTAGGTGCTAATTAAGTTACATTATGGATCTTAGCCAGATGAATAACACAATTAATCATACCTACAAAATCTATATACCTTCAATTGATCTGAGGGACTTATCAATAAAAATAAACACTCAATTGTTAAAAGAAAAAGAAAGAAAAAGAATCCAATTTTAATCAAAGATAACCCATCAACGTGGTGATGATAATAACAACTGCCGTAGGTTGTAGTTTTTAGTCTAGAATACGGTTTTACAAGGTAAGAATAGTTCTGAACATGCGATAATAATAAACAATACTAATTTGTTTTTTTTGTTATCATTTAAAACTGAGCATTTAAACCATCCAACAAAATTTATTTTTATTCAGAATGGGTTGTTTCTATATGTAACAATAATCTTATTTTTTTATTGAAGATCCACAATCTTTAAAAACCCAGAGAGTTTATCTTTTTAGTAGGGATCCGCAAATGGATAAGAATAGTATGGCAGCAAATGGACAAATGGAGAAAGACCAACGAATAAAAAGCAGCAGCAAAAAATTAAAAAAAAAAAAAAAAAAGAGAGAGACAATTTTGTCTTAAAGGAGCCTAGGATTTAAAATGTCTGAATAAAGCAATTAGACCCTTTTCTTTTAATCTTTATATATCCGATAGTATCTTGAATCCATTAGCTCTAATTACAACCACTCCTCTTATTAGAAAGAAATTTTTAAAAAATAAAATATATTTTCTATGCCGTCACTCTCTTATTAATTATTATTACTAATGTTGTATAGCTATTATTCTTGGAAAACTGGGTCAATTTAGCAAACATGTTTTCAGTTGCATCCCTTGTCAAAAGAAAAGGTACTAAAATGGCAAAGAGGAGACAGTTTAGATTTTCAACTAATGTGTAATTGCTAACAATAACAATTTGCTTATTGCAAAAAAAAAAAAAAAAGATACAAAAGAAAGGGGGAACGTTTATTATGGGCAAAGAAGTAGTGTATATTCTAATATCGACTAATCAGGCTAACAATAACACTTATCCGGGTAACTGATGAGATAAAGAATTTTATTTCTTTTTTTTCTTTTTTTTTTTTTTTTTTTTTTTTTCAATTTAGAATTCAAACTGGGCAACAAGAGGCATTTCCCATATAAACAAATTTACGAATTATAAAAAAACTAAATCCAATTGTTTTTTGCGGTTTTTCTATCTTATGATTTTGAAATTGCAAGATATCCATTGAATATTCAAATATCTAGTTTCATCAATTGTGTGTATCTCTAAACTAATATTGACTACACAATAAAGAAAAATTAAACAGTTTGAAGAAAAAAAAAAAAAAAAAAAGAAATTTGAGCCGCATAATAATTTTTTTTTTTTTTTTTTGGCAAAAAAAATTTTTTTTCTATTGTTTTTTTTTTTTTGAATAATCTTTAAAATTCCAACTAATTTCCCCTTGAAATTATATTTTCATTTTAAAGTTGCCACCAAGTTATTCCCTTTTATCGTAATAAAGGATATCCACCATCAATTAAATCTTATTTAGATTCCCCCTATATTATGTCACAAACAAGATCATCATCATCATCTTTACGTAAGTCTTCCCGTGTTCGTCGTTTGTCTGAAAGGCATTGAATTGTGATAACAAAGATCAATTTATTAATAATTTAAATAAATTAGACCATCATCAACAAAAGGAAGAATCATTTAGAAATGAAGAAGAACCATTATTGAAAAAGAGAAGAACAAATGAATCAATGAAAATGCATTCTAATAAATCTGAATTAACTCATGATTTTAATTTTATTAATGTCAATTTTAAAAATGAAGAAGATGAAGATTTCTTAACTAATTTAGATGAAGAAAATAAAAACACAATTCATAATATGGATGAAGAATTAAAAGAAACAGAATTAAGAATTTCTAAATTATTTGATCAACAACAGCAAGAAGAAAAATCACCAATGTCACCAACTACACCAACAGTTGCCAAATTTTCCAATGAATCAGAATCAGAATTGGAATTGGAAACTGCAACTACATCATTAGAAGAGTTTTTAAATTATGATTTAATGCCATCATTGACTGATGTCGAATCAGATTCAGAAACTTCTTCAAACACAGCAGCAGCAGCAGGAATTGAAGATGATTACCTTCCACAATATTTCGATTACAGGTCTAATCATGATAGTGTTAATTTCTCATTAATTCAAAATGAGAAGGGAAAAATGATGGTAGTAAGAGCCAGAAAGTTTTCATCAATGCTATTAAAAAGAGATCAGGTGACGTTTTCTTAACTGATGGTATGTTCAACCATTCTATTAAGAA